>JBBPOM010000089.1:0-52780 GCA_038091455.1 Leccinum uliginosum
CATACATCTATCACCATAACACACTCTATTAGAAGTTAGTTCATTTGTTGGATGGAAAAATCAACCTTTACAGGTCCAGGCACGAACGTGCTGCTAACTGTTTATAAACTGTCATCACAGCGAGGCTTGACTTTGTGATTGTCTTGAACATACAAAGCGATGCACTCCTTGAAACCACTGCATTGCCATCAGTGAACGGATAATTGCTTTGCAATTTTTATTGCCTGACCCAAATATACGCGAATACCCAGCAAGGGAGGAGACACCATATTTACCCACTGGGAGAGATGAGGGCTGTTGACGAAACAGTCCCAAAGTTCAGTGTTAGATATGTAAAGTATGTATGCACTTGCTCACTATAATCATAGACCACGACGGTCAACTTGTGAGACTGCATGGCAGCAATGAGTTAGATTGATAATCAGTGATATGGTTCGCAAAGAGCCATACCGGATACATCGTTGTTTAAGAGCTGTAGCTAGACGGCCGACTGCACGTTAGACGACATGTCATGAAAGCGGACTGCAGTGTCTGGACAGTATTGGGGTTTTCAGCGAGTGACAAGGAAAATGGAACTATTGAGTCACCTGGCAGGAAGTGCAACTTTTATCACCACCCAAAGCGTGTCGGTGATGCATTTTCCGGCACAGCGTAGGTAAGGCATACCAAGGCGGCGTGTGCAAGTAACATCGATTACTGTCTCCCATAGGCATGGGGCTGCAAAGACTCGAGTTTCTGAAAGTAAAATCGCAATGTATTACAGCTCGAAGCAGTTACCCTCAGGTTGTCTAGGATTGCAGTCTTGAATCAAAACAAACTTCTGAAATCAGGTCGTTGCGTCTGTCAATAGACACGACTAGATACATATATCGCGATTCACCCAGGGCGGTTGACGCGATTGCGCTAGCATCGAAGGTAATAAAAATGAGGTGATAGCACTGCCTTCAATCTTTGCAAGATATTGGGCACAGGAATTTGACAAGTGGTATCGGTTCAATATCGACGATGCCTGATGTGCTGCTGATCAAGATATTTTTATGGTGTGTGATGTGGGCTGTTCCTGCCGGTGGGCATTTGCAGGATCGCGTTTCTGAATGCCTCGGTTGTTGCATGGAATGCGACTCAAAAGGAGCCAAAAGAGCGGTTGTGACGGTTGATGAACAAGGAACCACAAGCGGAGGACGTGCCGCGCGACTACCTGCTGACGTTGCTATGATGCTTGCCAATGCATTCTCAAACGAGCTGCAACCTGGATACTAGGTGTTTGGGCGCTGGGTGCCGGGATGGCACGAGCAAGAGCGGCGCATCAGATCAAGATCCACTGGTAATGCAGCAGTCTTGACTTTGTACGAGAAGCGCCCAATCGCTTAGACCTCACGCATCGTCTCGTCCATTCGGATGGGCACGTTGACATTTCATTTGCTCCTGCAGGCTGCGAGGTTTTTAAAAGGAGTTGACGGGCTGGGTCGACGTCGGACCCAGGATCTGAAGCAGGTGGCAAAGGCAAAGACGTGCGTGAGGATTGGGACGATGATGACGACGACGGAGGGCCTAAGGGTGAGGAGCCAGTGATAGACGTAGGCGGGAAAGACGATGGGAATCGAGAGGTGAGGTTGACCAGAAAGACGGTACCGCTCCGGGTCCAGCCTGAGGTTCGTCGGGAAGGGGAGAAGGGGAAGCCAAAGCATGAAAGGGAGAGGAAGATGGCACCAAGATCTGGGAGGATGCGTGAATTATCCTCCTATCTTATACTCGCCGTTCGTTCGCATGGTATTTTCCGTCGGACAACTTCCTGCGCGGCGTCGTTCCCTGGTGGCATTTTCCCCGCCCACGCGCGCACGCATGCGCACGCGGTCATGATCTGACTCTGTAACGATGTCCGAGCTCATCGTTGTGCATGCACGCATGATCCAAAGTTCCCCCGCCCCCACCGCCTGCCGCATCCAACCAACGGTGCATATCTTGAAACGACCGTCTCCGAATGCCAGCAGCAGCGACACGGTGACACTATTATCGGCCTTCGTCCTCACAAGGGCTTTCCGCGGGCTCTGGTTCCAGCCTGGGAGTGATATCGTCGCCGGGCGGCTGCTTGTTTACTGACATTGTATGTGAGCATGTGGTTGAATCTGTGGTATGTATTCGGCCTTCCTTGTCGTTCGTCATTGTTGCGAATGCGATGAGCAGTCTGGCCAGCAACGAATTTCCTAACTCAAGTGAGCAGTGAGTGGTATTCTCGCGTGATGTATCGGGGCTGAGTCGATGAACTCTCACGCGTACGTTTGTCTTTTTCCTTTTCCTTATGCGCTTGACGATCTCGTCGCTCCTCCGAGTCATCATTCTGCGAATCGCACATACGTCGAGAGATTCGCAAGCTATCTCTACCGTGCTCTGAGTCTCCTCGTGCACCGCCTTCGCAACGGACAATGGCCCACGTGCTCATGATCTGGCTAGCATCAACCATCCATTGAACACGTATAAATGTACGTAGCATTACACCGGGGGCATAATTGGGTAATAGTATTTACGATTTCCCACCAGCTATGTACTCGACGTTTATACCACCATGTGAGTAATCTCAAGATCGACGACCTCCCTGAAATACTTGGTTTGAGGGATGTTTTGATGTGGTGACAGTCGGGCCTTTATTACAAATTCAACAAAGGTAGCTGTGGCACTTGTACCTGCCTGATACATAAATATTTGCCTCGCTAACCTACCATTACTTACCTTCCTGATACTTACCCAATTATGCCGGTGATTACCGGTTACCTCCAAGTGCAGCATCGTGGCGTGTCTCTTTCGGTTCCACCCACCATTCATCATGTCGCATGGGATACCGGTTCTCGAACACGAGGCGCGAGTAAAGCGAACAAGACCGGGGCCCCGTTAGACTCCACTTATAAGCCTGTTACGTGCGGGCTTTGCTCCCTCGTCGCCTCCGCTCTCACCATGATCAACCTCTACTATGGCCCAGTCATCAATCCCCATACATTATCATGCTACATCGCACTTCCTCGGTGCTTGATCGCCGTCGGGTCAGATGGTAACATCATCTGGATCGAGGAGAATCTTGACGCCTCGGCCATCCATGGCATCGTTGACTTGCGTGGACTCAAAGACGGCGAGTATACCCTCCTACAGTTGAGCTCGACTTCGGGCGAGTTCCTTATGCCTGGCTTGATTGACACGCACGTCGTACGTTGTCACCCCATCCTTGTCTGCTCACCTTGCGTACTGAGAACTCCCTCCGCCTCACACAGCACGCATGTCAGTTTCCTAACTTGGGCATGTACGTATTTCCAGCGTGACTTTGAGGGGTAAGACTCAAACGAGACGACGAATTCTCCATTAGTGGTGGTGATCGCGAACTCCTACATTGGCTTGTCGAATATGTTTTCCCCACGGAATCGAATTTCAAGGATAACGAGTATGCCAAGCACGCGTACAAAAACGTCATCGACCGTTCTATTGCATCTGGGGTAGGTGAATGTTTGCGGTCTGTGTCAATAGATCCTCACGGTAGATAGACGACAACAAGCTGCTATTATGGGAGCTTACATCTCGAAGCAACTAAGAGTCTCGCGGACATCGTCCAAAAGAAAGGTGATCTCCCACGCTGAATACACGTCGATATATGTGCTGAGGAAAGATTTACGCTATGTAGGCCAACGCGCATTCGTTGGTGTACGTCATAATCTCATGATTTAGGCATTCAGTCAACGCTGATACGCAGGCCTATGATAGAAATGCAACATGGACTGGAACTGCCCCGGTTACTACATCGAACAATCTGCCGAAGACTCCCTCAAGGAGACCAAGATGCTCATTGAATACATTCAAAGTTTCCCCATGTCACATGCCAACGAACCGCTCGTCCACCCTATCATCACCCCCCGTTTCGCCGCGTCCTGCAGCGAAAAGCTCCTCACTGAACTCGGTAAACTGGCCGAATCATGTCCCCATGTTTCCATACAAACACATATATCCGAAAACCGAAAGGAAGTAGAGGAAACGAAGGAACGCTTTGGCGCAGAGTCCTATGCAGCTGTATACGACCAATTTGGCCTCCTTCGGTGCAACACGATATTAGGGCACGGTGTATGGTTGACCGAGAAGGAGATGAAATTGATCGCAGAGCGGGGGGCAGGGGTGGCTCACTGTCCGACGAGTAACTTTTATTTGAGCAGTGGAATGGCAAAGGTCGGCTTGTTGTTGGATCATGGCGTCAAGGTACTGCGTACAGTCCTTTTCCGCGTTTTGGACGTGGATCGCTCATTCATTCAATTCTTTTGTTCATTGCAGGTTGGCCTTGGCACGGATGTTGGCGGTGGGTATAATCCCTCGATGTTGTACACCATTCAGATGGCCAGTACGACGTCCAAGATGGTCGCCGTCCAAGCTGAATTAGACGAAGAGCGTCGTCAGCAGAGGCGCGAGCGCTGCAAGCATGAGAGGCATGGGAGACGGAGCAAGCACGGCAGACACTCGAAGGACGTGCACGAGGACTCCGAATCCGATTCAGACTCTGAGGACGAGGGCGAAGGCGAAGAAGCGCCTGTAGCAGATCACCATGAACAGCACAGAAACTACCACAGTGACCAAGACCAGGACCAGGACGACAACACGCATCGCTGTGGATGTCACCACTCCCACCACCCCAAAGTTGGCCCATTTGCCAACCAAAAACTCCAGGTCGCAACCTTGTTGTACCTCGCCACCCTGGGCGGTGCACATGTCTGCTGTCTACAAGACCGTATTGGGTCCTTTGCCGTTGGAAAAGCTTTCGACGCGCTGCATGTCAGCCTCGACGACGCCGCGGGCAACCCGGCTGTGTGGGGCGAGGGAATAGATGAATCCGAGTTGGTGCGAGAGGAGAAAAACGTGAAGAGATGGTTGGAACGGTTCTTGTTTTGTGGGGATGATCGCAACATCAAGCAGGTGTTTGTGCAGGGGGTGGTAATTGGCGGAATGGCACAGCGCGGATGACCGCCTATCAGCTGACAAGGGGATTTTCGTATACGGAGGAAACAGTGGTTTGAAATTGGCTTGTACAATAATATAACATTCGAGGGGTTTTGATATCTAGTTATTTCGTCGTGTGCATACGCTACCTCCGGTCATATTTCAACTGAGTACATAGGCTCTTGAGCGTGACGAAAAGATAAAAGGTCGACGCGCTATATTACGCGCCAAAAGACTGGATGATCTTCACCGCCTCATCGAACTTGGCCTTCTGCTCCTCTGTCGGAAGCGAGATCCCGATCCCTGCTTGCAATCCTGACATCTGCAGGGCACTGACAGTGATCTTGTCCGTCACGATGCTCGTGTCTCGGCCGTACAGGTCCTGTGCGCCGGGGTACTGCGGCGGGATGTCGCACAGGATCTCCTGGAGCCTAGCGATCGACGCAGCGTGGTCCGCTACCTTGAGCTCCCGGATTTCTGGCGAGAGAAGCTGTGGGGTACCGTGGGGGCGGGTCTGTGTGGAGACGGTGAAGACGTCTGGGTTGCTGGCGTTGCGCGTAAGGATGTAGCGGGCGTCGGGGGTCGGCGGGGCGAAGCCGCCTTGGATGCCTGCGAGATTAGATAAGGGAGAGTGAGTGGTTGATGCTCGCAGGGGGTTGATGGCAGCGAGCGCTTGCCTTTCTGCAGGACGATGTTGAAGCTGTCGGTGGACATTTCGTGATCAGTGTGCGACTCGGTCAGTGAGGGTACTAGTAGTAGTAGATAAGTCGGAGGCTGTGCAGCACGATCTGAGAGAAAGGCTGTTGAGTGCTACGGCATTATTGTAATCACCGTATTCAACTCACCACTTCCATCGGCTGTCCACACTGCTCGTATCTAATAGGGTCAGTGGACCGAAAGGGCCTGATACTCCACCGTAGCACGATCCGGTTGACATTACTCATTACAAGGAACGAAAAGCGCCAGTTACTAGTCGTACAACGGGAGCGGCCCTCCACTACGGCCCCAGTTCTCAACAATTCTCACCACCTCATCAAACTTGACCTTTTGCTCCTCTGTCGGACGCGGAACCTCGGGCGCTTCGTTCCCCGACAGGTGTAGCTCCAACGACCGCCTCGGATCCGTCACCTGTACGACGCTCGTGTCCCGACCGTACAAGTCCTCCACGCCAGTATACTGCGTAGGGATCTCGCTCATCAGCTGTTGAAATCGAGCGATCGACTTGGCCTGCTCCGACACCTTGAGCAACCGGTTCACGGTGGGATCAAGTTTCAGGGCGGTTTCCGAGCGGCGAACTTTGACGTCCACTACGAATTTGGCACTCCTTGGGGCACGGGCGACGAGGTAGCGCTCGCGGGGGGGCGGGAAAGGGTGGTCTCTGAGACCTAGAATAAGCGATGAGAATGTTGACTCTTTGCAGAGGTGAAGGGAGAGAGAGCTCACTTTTCTGCAGAATGATATAGAAGGTCTCGGTGATGTCGTTTTCAGTATCGATGGTGGACATGACGGTGAGAGATGGGATTGCACATGCACAGCAACTTGATCTAGAGATCATATACAGCCAGTTGCTTGATTGAGGCTCATCGCCAACGTTGCCATATAGCCGGTGATGATAGCCCACAGTATTACTTGCCTACACAAGTTGTGTACAGTATAGCGAGTCCGATCGTAGGACACCGATCATCACTATGAGAAACGTCATTGTCAGGGTTTGGGCGCGAATCGAGGCTCATGAGTATCCATATATCTTCATGCGAAGTCGCCTTTTGTCTGGCCAGTCATCTGAAGGAGGACTCTGCAAGCTACCAGATCGGAAATATTGAGCGGACGAGGAATAATTCCGTGAAATCCAAAATAAATATATGTTACATGACATACGACTACAGCAGGTTGGCCTGCGATTATTCAGAATACAGCATTGCAGGCTTTGTTAAACTGCTCTACCTACCCCAGTTATTTCAAAATACCACACATGTACTGCTTGACATACGTACATTATGTGCGGTATCAAGCCAAGAAAGAAACGAGGCAACAAGCGGAGGGATGAATGGTGGAACATGAACCAATGAACGTGGTGGCAGACGTGGGTCAAGGTATTTTCAACGCGCATCAAAATTAAAGGAGATATCTTCGTCAGTCAGCCGCGTCTATAAGTGAAAATATGGATGAAAGTCAAACATGAAACATCGTATAACAAGATTTATGCATCAATAGGTATCAGACCGACTTATCTGAACCAGAGATCGTCAGCACATCCCACTAACAGCCACAAAATAACACCACGTACCCAAGAAGTCCATTCACCTTCGCCACCTCAACAGTTCCTTGAGCAGCAGCTTGAATTTGGATTCACCAGCCTTGGACTTCGAGGAACGGTCTTGTCTTTCGCTCCCGTGGACATCCACGCTCCCCTCGCGTGCGCGCAGAGCCGTGACCTCATCTATAAACTTGAGGGCAGCTCCCCCTGTCCCTGCCGGCGCTGTCTGTGGCCGATGACGCTTCCTCATCTTGGCCGGAGATGCCAGTGGCGCTGTCGTCATCGTACTGTCAACCGTCGGCATAGCCGTCTGCCCGACCCTTGTCTTTGCAGACATCGCCGTGCCAGACTCAGACAAGTATCCATTGACATCGGCGTGCGCAGTCGTGTCCACGTGATTGCGACTTTGCCTGGAAAGTGGAAAACTGGCAGAAGGCAGCGACACCTGTCCCTTGCTCTTTCGACCACTCCCATGGCGTACTCTACCCATAAAGCGAGGATGGGTCTCCACCAAGGATACAGTCGACGCGGGCACTGTCAAGAGGGGAACCGTGAACATTGGATGCATCTCCACCCGATCGGGCGTTAGATATGAGGGCTGTGCTGCTCGCGGAACAAGATGTCCACACAGTGCACATGCGTAGACCTCATCATCCCCGTGGGACACCGACACCATCTGATCCCGTGTGTCACCCATCACCAGTGACGGTGATCTTGAACACGAAGATGACGACGCAGTTGAGGCGGGGTCGGCGGTGCTAAACGAAACGTACGATTCTGACTGCTCTGTTGCCGACGTTAGGGACGAAGACGACGTGCCAGGACGCGACCCATGGTATGAGCTCGGGCTCAAGTTTGGACCTGCGCTCGGATGCAAATGTACCCATTCTTCCTCCTCGGTCGTTTCCACCGCAGTGATGACGAGACTAGCACGGGCCAAAGGACTCTTTTGCCTGTGATGCACACACATCCTCGAATTCCTGCCCAGTCCTACTACATCATCCGAATCCTCCTCGGACGTGTCCGTAAAAGATTCCTTGAGTCCGGACGGCCGAGGTACGGATAGCTCCCCACCACCAATCCCGCCAACAAGCAAGGAAGGAGGTGTTAATGTGCGAGGGAGACTCGAGGAAGTTGCCGAACTCGCAGTGGTGATCAAGCTTGGCGTAGAGCCGCCCTGGTCGTCCGATTCGCTCTGAAATGGTGCCCCCGGCGTTGCCTCTTCCTGCGCGTTCAACCGTCGCAACATCGGCACGGCAGACGAACTCGTTCCGCGCCTGGACCCAGAAAGACGACCAGAGGACGCCGACGTGTTCAGATTGTAGAGCTCCGGAGAGGCCGGGATGATGGTACTTTGACTGCCCTGCGTGACGGTACGGATACTCATCGAGGTGCCGTCCGTGCCACTCTCGACATGTCCGACACTTTCCTTAGACTTGTTATCAAGACTGGGATGGGTGGTATCGGAATTCTCGCGCTTAGAGCGGGGCGATGCGGATGAGGATAAGAATGAGAAGCTGTAACGGCGGGATTTACGACGAGATATTGATGGCAATGATTCGGGCTCCGAGTCTGGGGTCGTCGCAGGAATTGGCCTTGAGGTATCCAAAGACGTTTGTGCTGAGTGTGAACGGCTAATCTTGAGACTTCGGGCCGAACCGGTCTCCCAGGGAGAAGGCAAGCGGGGAAAGAACGCAGGAGAAGTGGTCGCATTAGAGTGCACGGAAGCCTTGGTAGGCATAGGCGAGTCGCCGTCTCCACCAGTCTTCTCAGGTACACTCAAAGTCGGCACAGAAAGAGCGACAACTGCACCATTCTTGTTGTTTCCCGATGCCTTCGACCTCCACGGCAACAACGACGCCCGACGCTCGTTGGTCTGTGTTTGTTTTTGTGCTTCTGTATCTTTCGCTGCTCCTCGCCCCGATGCTGAGCCCCGACGCTGTTTGGTCAATTTCCGAGGGCGATGCACCGGCGCGGGCGACACCTCGACCGTATCCGAGATCCGCACTGTGCGCACGTTGCGTTTTGCCTTTATTGTGGTGCCATCGCGGTGAACTGTAAGGCTAAGCGAGGAAGAGATATCCTCCAAGCTCTTGGTGTGCAAGCCAGACATGCGCTGACCAGACCCGCCCTCGTCAGACTGAACGACATCATAAAACAAGGTTTGTCCACTCCCTTCAGAGGCCACCGAGAGTCGGTTCGCATTGTCCGTCTGGGACATGCCTGACAAACGGTGCAAGGAGGTGCTTTCCTGTGAGAGATGGTCCATAGCTTCGAGAAGGCTCAGCCGAGCGCCATTAGAGACGCGTTCGGGGTAGGATTTGCGACGAAGACGGGGGCGGGGACGGGCAGGTGGAACGGCACTGGTGGCAGTTGGATCATCTGTGGGGGCGGACGTTGATTGTGGTGTGGGGGGAAAGTGAGTGTCGCCATCCAGGGTAGAGGCGAAAGAGACGAAGGTGCCTGAGGAGGATTTGGGAGAGATGGGAGGTTGACCGCTGAGAGGGGAGGATTGAGGTGGTGTGTTTGGTCGTGGACGGGGTCGTTTGTGCTTCTGCGTAAGTCTGCGCTGCGGGTGGGATTGTGGAAATGGTTTCGGGTGGGCGTGGCCGACGTGAGGCTGTGGCGTGGTTCGAGGGTCACCGTGTAGCGACGAAGAGGAATGACCATGATGAGTGTCCTCCGACGGGGGTGGGGAAACCGTGACTAGCGGGACGCCATGGGTGGCAGCAGACCTAGAGCTGTCAGAAAAAGTGACGTGATTGGAAGAAGACGGTGGGTGTTCGTTTGTCTTGGCTTTCCCATTTAGATCTCTCGACTGTCGCTTACGATATTCTTTAGCACTGAGAGGCATTACGACGGCGGGGGAGGCCATCGAAAGCCTGGAGAACTTTGGAGTCGTCCCCGGGCCAAAGGGAGAGGAAGACATCCAGTTGGAAGCAGGGTCACGTGATACGGAGGGAGGCTGTTTGTCGGTATTGTGGTCGGACTGGAAACGAGAATCCCACGAATATGCCTGAGGTATCGAACTTGACGTGGGCAGACCAGGAAATGACAAGGGACGTGAACGGTCATGGTGGACAGTCCGTGCGCGAGGCGGGGGTACAACCATCATCTCTCCGGGGGGAAGGGAGCGACGCCCCCATTGTGATTTCGTTAAACGCGCCGGACGGCTTACATGACCCTGAGAGGACGAAGTCCCGTGGGCACTCGTGCTGGTACCGGTAAACAAGGAAATTGACGACGCGCTCGACTCGCCCTCGAACAAGGCCAGCGCCGACAAACTGGTGTTCCCGGAACCATAGCCGGAACCATAGCCGGACGCAGAGGCGGCGACGGAAGCAGCTTCGATTGAAGACCAGGATGGCGAGCGGGAAAGGGAATGCAGCCGGGCACTCCCATCATCACTGAGGTCGTCTTCGTGGGACTCTTCGGACGACTCTGAGATGATGGTAGGCAGCCTCGAGAACGCAGGGCCAGCGAGGGGCGAAGAACGCCACGGACGGGAATGTATTACTCCACTTGGGGGAGCCCACGACGTGGTAACGCGCGCAGTGCGGCCCTAAGAAAGAGATAGAAGGTGAGCAACACGGTACTTACGCAACGCCGAGACCAGCAAGATATTACTTGCCTGTGCGGATGGGGCCGACGCAACTTGGACGACGGTCGCCATGATCGCAGACACGGACCAGGTTGGACGCGGTGAGCCACTGGAGTAAGGGATGCCAATGAGTGGAAACGAAGTAGAAATATGGATACCCAAGCTTGATAAGTACTCAATCGGGACCTGCAGGGAAAAAACAAATCCCTGCAAGGGTAAAGACCCGATGATGAACGCGTGAACTTGTACAGGGCGCCTCGAGGCAGATCACTGCATCTCGATCGGCCGTAAACACCTGAAACCGTCACGGTACCCCAAACCGATTTTCTCAGCCCACGCCATGCATAGCAGGATTGTTGATCAGAGCCGAAGTGAATAAATAATATTGTTCGGTAACATATCTGCAAGCCGAGGATCGTTAGTCGGGTCGCATACTTACCACCACCAGTCATGAGCTTCCGCGAGCCAACCGGAGCTCCGAGAACGGCCGTAGCTGCAAAATCAGTATCTCTCCCTCGCTCTCTCACTCTGTGTATGAAGTTGAACAAGAGTTTGATTGTGATCTTGCGGAGTGCAAAGTTAGCACACAGTGAGGTACAAGGGTTGCCGTCGTAATAAGCGGACTAGGCACTCAGACTTGAAGTGGTTTAAATAAACTGTTAGTCTTGTTCAACGGACAGCTTCCATTTGGGCACAATGGTACACGAGAGTTCAAAGCTGTCACCAGAGCGCTGCGCGGCGACTCGCTTCCGCTCCGTAGCCCTAACCATGCGAACGTGGCGCACGAAGGCACAGAAGCCTCATCGAACGAACTGATTGTCCAATTTGCGCAATGACCATATCGATGGTGATGAGTCTTGGTATGTAGCTTCGCTCGCGACCATTATAATAACGGCGAAAGGATGATGTTATCGCTCAAGGAAGAGTCGGGTCTGCCAGCCTCGTTTGACCCGCAGATCGGTGGCAGACTAGTACGATTGTCAATTTGTTATAAATAAGTACCTGCTTGGTGGCATCTCTCACCGGCTACTCCCATCTGCCGACTGACGCGTTGACGTCTCCGCGGCCGTGTGCGAGCATGCATGCACTCCCTCCGCACGAAACAACTAGCGCGCGGACAATTAAACCGGGATCTTCTGCTGGATCCAACACATTCAACGATCCACGTCTCGACGTCCGCCGCTCTCGTCCCATTCAGGTTGTTCCTGGGTATTCGGACGGAGGCATAGCCCCAGGTCTAGACTCGACGCTGCAACACCCACCGACCTCTTCGAAGCCGTCTAAGCCAGGCACAGGTTCATGTGTTATATTTGACTCCGATGCGGTCGACCCTTGGACCGACCTCGCTTGATTCGGTCTTAAATCGGTCCTACAATATCATTGACCCCTGGCTCAGGCGTTGATCATATTGCGCAAGCATTGATCGGCCAACACTAGGGGCCGAGATATGCACTTCCTGCAGCCTTATTATAGCCCGTTGTGTTCGCAGACATTTATAGAAACAGCACTGGCCACTGCTTTATTGTTCATTGATCAGCGCAGTCGACATTTGCTGTAAAGCTTTTGATATATCATTGCAGTGGGTGTCGTTGGTCTCCGTGTCACTGTGGCCGCGTCACCATGCGTAGGCCAGGACTCCTGTTCTCGAAATGTGAACGCGGGCAGACCTGGCCGCAGATTGCTTCTGTGCAGGTGTGATGATCCTCGACGGCGCCCGCCAAGGGCCTCCAACTCAGGCCTCAGACTTTTGGCTTAGCAGTACAATACGTCAATGGAAATGAATGAAAGCCTTGGCCCGGGGCCCAATCATTCAGTCAATCGGTCACCGGGCCTGAATACGGTCACCATTGTTGTCAAAATTGCATTCTTTAACTTAGGTACCCTTCGCGGCAGTCTTGAAGGCTTCAGGGCGGTCATTCTGAACTGGATGAGCGGCTTCGATACCTCAGAAACTGGGGGTACGTGTCGGGTGGTTGTCCTCGTCGAGTCTGGTTCATGTGATTTGTGATTGGCTGTTAGGCCTGCCAGTCGAAATCGAGTTGCCTTTTTCTCCACTTCGTTCACCAAGCACACCAAGTGATGGTCGTCGTGACATCTCCTCAACCAAATGAGCTCGAACAAAAGAAAAGAAGGCAAACGCTCGAACGAGCAAAGGCTAACCACGTCTGTCATATCATTTTACTTCCGCTTTCCACTCATTCCCGATGCTTATCATGCCAGCTTTCAAAACAACTCCAAATGCGTCTTCAATATGCCAAACTCAAGGTTGAGCACGGCTGGGTGAGTGACATACATTTATGCTTCGTCCTCACTGTATAGTAACCTTTTGTAGCAACGACAAAATCTCAACGAGGTCGAAAACCTCTACTTTCATCACTCCCATCTGCGGAATTTGCGACAAGGTGCAGGACAGCGACCCCATTATGCGACCGTGGTCCAATTATCTACGTCTTCCCCTGCGCCTCTCCCCATCGAGACCCTTGTGCTCCAGTCCACAGCACCATCTGGGGTGACTGTCCCAACTGCGGGGCCGTCGCCGGCGGCCAACGATGCTTTTTCCGATCATGTCTCCCCGTCCTCCCAATTGCCATCAGAACACGCCGAGGACAGGCCTGCTTCACAGATTCAGTTAAACCCCACTCTCCAACCTACACCCGCACTCTTCGCCTCTTCTTCGACCCCTTTTGACTTGTCGGATCCCAACTTACTGGCACGTCTGGCACAACTACAAGCGCAGGTTCAGATGCCCTCGCAGTCGCAGCCCCAGAGTCAGAACTTGTCACGTCAACCCTCGACGACCGTCGTCCCAACCACGTCTGCGACATCCACCTCCGCCTCCCAGTCCGCCCCTGGTGTCCTTCCACCCCACGTTCAACTCTCGCAACCCGCCGGGAGTCATCTACAACCCGGCTTCGCCTTTGCTGCATACGGCTCTCAATCCTCCCTGGGCACATCGACGCCCGGTTCCCCGCCAATCCACCCTGCTCAGCCACCCGTCCCTAGCACGACCTCCACGACCACCGCCGCCTCTACGGCACCCATGCCCACTGCGCCGACGCCTATCGCTCCTGCCGCACTCACCTATGATTCTTTCTGGTCCACGCACGCCTCTTCCACGGGTCCTACTCGCGCTCTTTACCGTACCCATACAGGCTTCACGGTAAGCGCAACACCAACGGGAAACGTCGCGATGTTAACACCCGGTGGTTATGCGGCTGTCATGACCGCCGAGGGGGTCTACGTGGGTGGAGGGAGCAGTAGGAGCGGGTGAGAGGTACATGGATCTATGGAGCTGTGGTTTGTCGTGATCACGGCGACAGAGCGTGCTGTGTTGGTTCAGGGGAATTGTGACACTTCATTTATGGATTAATCTGATCATACTAAGTATCTGCTATTAATATAATACACATGATGTATCGTTGACTTTTCCCTCGTTTGAAGGTCTGCGCAAACCGTGGACCCGGCCCGGCCTTCAAGCTGCAGCGTTCAAACCTCAAATTGGGGTGCAAAGATTGCGAAGTCGAAGAGTGAAATTGTCGGCGAAACAGCCAACAACGTTTCTCAAAACGAGGCAAGTTCCGCAGCAAACCATTTATTGACGCTGTCACGATATGATTCAATGCAATGTCGGTACTGTTTGAGACACCGGCGGGCTCATCGTAGAGCCATGCATTTCCAATGTAGAACTTGACCGACAGAAACCGAACACGAAACCCCCTGATACATATATATCCCCCTACGGTCGTGCACCTCGAGGGCGCACCAATATCATCAGCGGGCAATTGTTTTAAGGTATGAGGGGCCACCGGCGCTGCCAAGATGAAGTTGGCAGCCGCATCTCGATCCAAGAACAGAGTGCATGCCTGCCTGGCAAGCTACGTCGATTTGGGGCATGGGATGCCACATCGGTGGCTCAACGCTCCCCGATTGCACGGAGAGGCTGTCGCAAGAAGATTCGCATTGGATCCACGCTTGGATCGATAAGGCACATATGGGCCTTGGTACTACATAATGAGCCACCACCACAACATTAACGCACCTTTATCTTACAAAACACCCTCTGGCCACATTCTGCCCACTCCGAGTTCAGACTGCCTGACTGAGATGCGACCACCTGGTACCCTATTATATGGTGAGTTCCTCCAGAACTTGAACTTCCGGGAACATAGCAATCGCGGTGATCATTGATAACAGACGCTTCGTGTCCCTGACTTCCGTTTCGACTTGAACAGGTTGCAAAGTGGCAGCTCCGAGCCAAAGGCTGCAAGGACGATGCCATAAGTCTCGCACGTACGTGTACCACGTCACGCCGATCAACGAATCAACGAATATTACTGTGATAGTTTGGTTGACCAAAGTTTGTGTTGCTTCTTGATCGCGGGCAGCCGGCTGCCCGCACAAAAGTCCAACTCATCATGCATCTGATAAGGGTCTCCGTGCTAGTACTACGGGCGGCGTGACGTCATTCACTATGGCGGTGCCGCTTCGGCAAATTGCTGGACAAACCAGGTTCTGGCCACGACCACGAACTCATATCGGTGGGTGGAGCGGCACGGTCTGTATTCCCAGGACCGACTTCGATTTTATGAATACTCACACCCTCTTTCCAACTTCTGTCACGAAATCTTCCCCTGTGTCGGACCGACATCTCCGACTTGATATGATCGTGTATGTGGTTTCCTCGCTCCTGCTTTCATCATGACATATACTACCTCGGTTCCCTTCTTCTCAGCTCCGTGGCCTGCTAGACTTGGACAATTTGTCTCTTGGGACACTTTCTAATCTTGCTTGCAATTGGTCACGTCCCCGTTAACGGCCGTGGCACGGTTAACCACAAATTGTGATATATTTTCCAATGTCTCAGGCGAAGCCCACTCCCCAGTCAAGCGCTTGCACACCCTTTTTCCTCCAACGAGCACAAACACAATGTTCATTTCTCAGGTGATCTCGGCCCGCCTCTCCGCGTATCTGCGCGTCCTAACCAGCTTGTTTTCCCACACGCGCTTCTCCTGCTTCACGCTCGGGTTCACGGCCCAGGTATATGTGATGGTTTGCAATGATTATCCATTTTAGATACTATTAGTTCATCCAGATGGTGAGGCTTTCAAGTTCCGTGGGCGGTTTTCCAGCCCCTCATATCTTCTCGCTGTGTCATCATCTTACCTCCAACTAGCGACTTCTTTTTCGTACTCGCCGTTCGTTCCGCTGCTATCCCTGTCTCATGTCCCATGGTATCCGAGGCCGTTTTTGTCATTCTGGTGTTCTCAGTCGTCCCCTCTAGCCTCTCACGCACAGGGTGTTCTCTGACCTTCTAAACGTTGCTGTGCTGAGCTTCTCGGCGCATCTGACTTGTGACTAGCTATCCCCTCCCTGGTGATTTCTCATCGACCAGCTTCAAGTTCTCCAGGCATCCGTGCACATGCATTCTGCAGTTCATTCGGCCTATCCTTCTGTCCTCGGCGCTATTAATTCCAAATCTCGTGCCTCTGCTGAGTCGTCAAGTGGTCCATGTAGCTTGCTGGGTCCTGTAGGTGTCTTATTATATACCTGACGCGGACAGGCGATCGCGCGCACGCGCACTCACACATTTTCTCGCCTCGGCCACTGACCTTGGTACGTGCATTTCATTTGTTGATGGTCTCGCTTGTTCGACTTTAAATTCTGTGGCACTTCTATCGACCCACATGGAATGCAATGAATCATCTCTACCGGACCCGAGCTGACCCTGAGTCAATGGCCAGCACAAGTGGGCCAACGTGACACAAAGAACCCCAAACACAATGTATACAATTTCTCATCCACTGACACCGGCCCCGAGAGGACCCTCAACGTAAGAAACGGACTGCTAACTCTTCCGACATGGGGTAGTATGTAAGTTGATTGTGACTGAGCGGACCCTGAACCTGACCAAAGGACCCCTGACACGTTTCCACACGCGCAATCTACGAGTTGCCCTGGCCTGGCCAGTGGCCAAGCGCAGGCTGCACAGGTCACTTTGAGGGTCTAGCCCGAGTCTTGTTTTCAGACCCAAGGTCCTTTCCATCATTACGGGCGATACTACCATAGACTCGCTCGGCTTCGAATATGCCGCCGTTCTCGATCGAGAGCTGCTTTCTAGTCTTCGGGATGCAACAATAACTCACACGCGCACATTTAGCTCTCTGGTATTTTCATTCACATTGGCTGGACCACCAGTTTCATATGAAGGCTATGCTTGGCGTGCCCACGCATTCAGAGTCGGACTCACAGTGCTCGGACCGGTGTGGGCTTCGTTCACGCACACATATATCCTTACGGGTCGTTCCATGGAAGCTATGTGGTAGCGTAAGTGTGTTGATGTTTAGTCGGCGTGCTATCCATTGCTGATGAATTCCTGTGTATGTTTGATCGAGTCATGGTTGATGGGAATCAAGGATGCCAGAATTTTGTTACCATGCCTCGTCACAAAGATGGGGATCCGAAGCGATGTGTGAGCAAGGCGATGTAGACATTGTAACGCCCGACCCTCGGATCTAGGACGAATGGATTCTGAAGATACCCATTGCAAGACTCAGTTCATCCAAGATTTTCCTCGTGCCAAACAGCAGCATAGTCTCCGATCGCTAATCAGGAGGAAGCCATGAGTGAGCGGTCTTTTAACGTGTTTCTTTATCGATAACGAGTCTCGGAATTGCTTTGGGCCAATGTCAGAGAGTTGTACGAGCTTACGTTTACGTATAGCAGCGCCTCAGCGTGGTACACTGGCAACTGCGGATTTCATGAAAATAGCCATGAAATCTACGCTGTAACATAAAGCTGTTACAGCAACCACCCAAGAGCACGAAAATATCCGTAAGAGCCTGTGCTTCATGCCGCTTCACTGCCTGCGACTATACTATACGAGTATAGCAAAGGCGCCAGGGGTAAGACAGATATGATCAATTATTCCTTCGTATTGTACCTGTTTCTGATCGGCGACATCGGAACAATCGTATCAAGCCGCCCTTGTCATGATCTGGGAATCATCGAACGCGATGTCTGCTGTCCGCTATTTGTCTATATCTTATCGCTTCGATTGCTATCATTTATGTAAGAATCCCGGTCCGGCTACGCGCCGATCCGCTCGATCACGCCGCACAGGACGAGGCCCTAGCGGACGGACCGAGTCACATTGTCACTCCACGGTTCATTCCTTCCTGCTCGACTATGAGCCACTCATATGATGTACTACGCATATACGAAGGCCCTGAAGCCCGGATGCCAGTGGGTCTCCTTTGCTCGCGGCCGCCCTCGTGTTCTGTCTGTTTTCTCCAAATCATCAACCATTTCCCATACGTACCCGTTCTTCTTTCCTTCATCGCAAGCCACGACCCGCTTCCCATCTACTGTTACAAAACGGTATTGGGGTCGATCAAGGAATCTTCAGATCATTGAAATTCAGGACGCAGTTCGCGTCCGAGTCGGGGGCGCTGATTTGTAGATAATCAGGCGAACACGCCTCAAAGTTGACAACTTCGGTTCCACGCTCGACTCGCTAGATCGAGATAATGCTGCCTCGTGCATCGAGCTTGAAAAGGTCCGACTCGAACGTTTCGATAAAGACCCCAAGTTTTCTTCATGGTATCACTATGGAAGAATCGATCGATCATACTTGAGATGTCGTTGTCATTTTTTCTTGGTCTGGCCAGGTACTGGTTGTCACATGCGTCTCCAGAACACCGGATAGATCCAAGGACGTCAGCGGCGACGTCAACTCGTTTTATAGTTCAGTTCGGCATGCGGCCCACGATCGAGCCACACATCCAGCCTGAGACTGCGTCGTTGGAAACCTGTGGGCGGATTCCCCTTGGAGAAAGATCGGCCTAGCCGATGTACGTCGCAGACGACTCTTTGGGTCCTTTCTTGCCGCCTCTAGGCTGAACTTGCTTTAGATCAGGTGCGCCGTGGCTGTAGGCTACTGCCTATCGGGACTGCCGAAGACAACGCACCAATTCCATGTACAGTTATCGTTCATGCCACAAATAATCAGGTAGTGTATGACATAATACTCCTCGATCAGTTCTTGACAACTCTGATCGAGCGTACACGCCTCAAAGTTGACAACTTCGGCTCCACGATGCATTAGCACTAGACTCGCTAGACCGAGATAATGCTGCCTCGTGCATCGAGCTTGAAAAGGTCCGACTTGAACGTTTCGATAAAGACCCCAAGTTTTCTTCACTATGGAAGAATCGATCGATCATACTCGAGATGTTGTTGTCATTTTTTTCTTGGTCTGGCCAGGTACTGGTTGTCACATGCGTCTCCAGAACACCGGATAGATGGACGTCAGCGGCGACGTCAATTCGTTTTATAGTTTAGTTCGGCATGCGGCCCACGATCGAGCCACACATCCAGACTGCGTCGTTGGAAACCTGTGGGCGGATTCCCCTTGGAGAAAAATCGGCCTAGCCGATGTACGTCGCAGACGACTCTTTGGGTCCTTTCTGGCTGCCTCTAGGCTGAACTTGCTTTAGATCAGGTGCGCCGTGGCTGTAGGCTACTGCCTAGTATCGGGACTGCCGAAGACAACGCACCAATTCCATGTACAGTTATCGTTCATGCCACAAATAATCAGGTAGTATATGACATAATACTCCTCGATCAGTTCTTGACAACTCTGATCGAGCGTACTAGACCGTCCTTGTTATGGAAGAGACGACGAAAGGGGACTAAGCGGGTATATGCTTTGCCTCGTCTTCGACGGCGGCTGGATATACGTACGGCAGTACTAGTGTAGGTAATAAGCCTTGTGGACGGTTGATTTATAGAGCGACACGACGCTAACGCATATCATATGACACAAACATATTTTCGGCATAGCTCATGCCAACCAGCGCGCTTGAATGTTGTCACAGAGGTACTAGTGTTTGATTACCGTGACGGTGCCAATCTATCGATATGATCGAGCGGATCCAAAGTCAGGTCGTGACGTCGGGAGGAATCAAACGACAGATGTCCAAGTTCCCCTCACCTTCAACTGGCACATTCGAAGTTGAGTTCGGGCGGTGAAGATATGAGGGTCTTAACGTGGGCAGAATCATCGATCGGTATTTCGAAACGGGCGCATCGATTTGGTAACGCCAAGAAGAACACGTTGGTTCAACGTCCTTGCAAGCACCTCAATTTCTGGCACTATAAAGTTGATTTCCTTAGTCGTCCTCTTTGTCGCTCAAAATGCCTGCTGTCAATAAAATTTGCTGCGGTACGTTCTCTTTGCACGATCCAGCAGGTGGAGGCGTTGCTGATCACCCAGTGCTTCAATCAGTCGGTGCTGGTTACGTCGGTCGGTATTGGTTGTTGGCGGAGCGAGCAAGAGCGATAACCTTTTTTTTCGTATCTCGTCAGGTGGTCCCACCTGCGCAGTCATAGCTCTGAAATGCCCCCATATTCAAGTCACTATCGTGGATTTGAACCAATCTCGCATAGACGCCTGGAATAGCCCAGGCTACGACTTGCCCATTTACGAGCCAGGCCTCGAGGATGTCGTTCGTCAAGCTCGCGGTCGCAACCTTTTCTTCTCCACAGATATCGACAAAGGTATCCGAGAAGCCGACCTTATCTTTGTCAGCGTCAATACCCCCACCAAGAAAAGCGGTGTCGGAGCTGGTTTCGCTGCAGACCTGAAGTTCGATTTGCCGATTTTTTCACTCGGTTGTGTATTCTGACGCCATTCCTTGTATAGTTACGTTGAACTCGCTACTCGTCGCATCGCCTCAGTCGCCCAGTCGAGTAAGATCGTGGTCGAGAAGTCGACCGTGCCATGCCGCACAGCCGAGTCTATGCGCACGATTCTAGAAGCCAACTCACAGCCAAACTGCCGATTTGACATCTTATCAAACCCCGAGTTCCTTGCGGAGGGAACTGCTATCAGTGATCTCTTTGCGCCAGATCGGGTCCTCATCGGGTCCCTCGAAACACCAGAGGGTAGGGCAGCTTCGAACGCGCTCTGTGAGGTTTATGCGAACTGGGTTCCGTCAGTATCTCTTGTCTGCTACCACGCAGAACACATAGCTGATCATTTATTGCAGGAGAAAAAACATCATCGCCGTGGGTTTATGGTCCTCTGAGCTTTCCAAGCTAGCGGCAAATGCTATGCTAGCCCAGCGTATTTCCTCCATCAACGCTCTATCGGCCATCTGTGAGGCCACCGGTGCCAACATTGATGAAGTAGCGTCCGCCGTTGGCAGGGACAGTCGTGTCGGCCCAAAATTCTTGCGCGCTTCCGTCGGTTTTGGGGGTTCATGCTTCCAAAAGGATATCTTGAACCTGGTGTACCTCAGCGAGAGTTTACACCTTCCTGAGGTCGCCAACTACTGGAGGCAGGTTGTGCTCATGAATGAGTATCAGAAGTCGAGATTTTCAAAGAAGGTCGTAGACACGCTCTTCAACACCATTACGGGCAAGGTAAGTCTGGACTGATTTTGTTTCCCATGCAAAGTTCATTTATTTCTACATCTTTGGACTCATACCTTCCCATAGCATATCGCCGTTCTTGGTTTTGCTTTCAAAGCTGACACAGGGGACACGCGCGAGTCAGCGGCCATTTCCCTTATCCGAGACTTCCAAGCAGAGAATGCCTTCGTAAATATCTACGATCCGAAAGTCCAGGAACAGCAGATCTGGCAAGACCTCGCGGAGGCGTGTCCAGCGATCCCACTCACCACTTGTACGTATCTATTCGACCAATAGATGCTCCATCGACTGCTTAACGACAATGTTCTCCCTCACAGTGCAGAAACGTGTCAAGATATTCAGCTCCGCTCGTGAAGCATGCAAGGAAACTGAAGCTGTCGTTATCGCCACCGAGTGGAAAGAGTTCCGAGATATCGATTGGCATGAAGTCTATCGCAACATGAAGAAACCAGCTTTCGTCTTTGACGGCCGTATCTTGCTCGATGCTGACAAACTTCGCAACATTGGATTCAAGGTCAGATGAGTTATGCCTTCTCCAATCGAGAGCGTTATCACTCTCCTAGGTATTATCAACGACAGCATTATTGACTCAAAATTACAGGTAACTGTCATAGGTCGTGGCGAAAAGCTGTAGACCTGGCGCGCTCTCGACGAACCCGGGGACAATTTCTGTCCATAGACGCCACCTAATCGACAGTACCTAAGCCAACCCTCCTTTCTTTGTGTCATTTCGCGACTGTTGGATATGAACACGGTGTTCAATTTAGCTAAAAAGAGGACATTCGAATGGAAATTCGACGGTGTCCTGACTCCTGATCCACCACTGCATACCCTCCCCCTTTCCCCCTCGTGTATATTCATCAATCCCTTTTTGTCGTCCTCTCTTTTCTGCTTTGCATGCCGCCACTTTCTCGGAGCTTGAGAAATCCGATGTGTTATGGATGGCTGCCCAGGAACTGAACAGCTGTTCGCCTCGTGATCAGCCGTTTAAACGTCAATGCGTATGTATGCAAGACAGGTTCCGTGGAGCAACCAATGCACGCAGCCGACCCTGTCTTCCAATCCAAGGGAAGTGCGCATCCCCTTTGTCTCCCGCGCACAAGGCTAAGCAGCCGTGCGAACCATTCGTTTATGCGCCCCCGCAATCATCAAGTTAACTTCTGATTTGAATCGGACGTATGCTGTGGCAATCGCCACCGCCCTCGCATATTCCAACGAAACGGTCAGGGTGAGCTGTTTGTTGGCTATGACGATGATGATGCTGCGTTAGTGTATTTTTGGAACTTGGGATTGATTGAATGTCGAGAAAGCATGCATCATGATGGATCCGATGGATCCGAGTCACAACTCACTTTCTCCCTGTCCGAGGGCTTTTGAGTCTGAAAACCTCCGTGAGCGATCCCACGCCCCGGCGAGCCTTTCAAATGGTTCGATGAGTCTAATAGAATTTCAGAAACTCAGTTTCCGGATCCCATTAGAAATGAAACTGGAGAAAAAGATGCGCGCTTTATATATAGCTAGTAGCTGGCAGTCGGCCAAGAAGCCTGCCCTCGTTTGTACTGATCGAGCTTCAAGGTCTTGTCAACGTGTGTACTACATGTCGTGCGGACTTTATCGTCAACTTCCTTTTCTTTACATTTAAAGTGTTAATATCGACAAACGCGGATCGCATGTGCATGTGAACATCGAAAAGAACGTCATTCGTATTCGAGAGTACAGTTGTGGACTAGCGAGTTACACGAATTTCCGGACATATCGTTCGAATCAACTCGGACCTTGGAGACGATGTACGTGAAGGGAAAAAATGAAGTAAAATGAGTGAAACAGAGAACAACGAAAGTGTTCACGTTCAGGAAGCGCTAGAATAACCTGTACGGTATACGAACGAAGAAAAGAGACAGAGAATAATTAACAAGTAGGATCTTCCTTCCTTTCCTTTCTGCTCCCAAGGCAATTTTCAATCGAAAATACGAGGCACGCACATAGTAGATCCCGCTTTTTTTGAGAAAAAAGAGAAAAGAAAAAAAAGGGAGAATCATGTTATCGGCGGTCAGATGATAAAAGAAAAGAAACAGTAAGAGTATCCCGGGGAAACGGCGATCAATTTCTATCGAGTTGAATCGCGTGAGCGGAGATACCATCTGGTCGGAGTACGTCGAATCCACTTCTAACCAGTTGAGGGTCGCTTGATCGAGCTCACGATTGCTCACGACATGCCTCCAGAGCTAGAAAAGGAATGGCAGACACGATTTCACACGTCAGCCACCCGATGGGTCGCAGTTCATATCAGCGCGCGAGGATTCTTGATGAACGAGCGCAGAGCTGATGTCAACCATGAACCCCCCATGGACGAGAACTGGACGGACTCTTGCCGTGTTGACCGGGCCGTGTATACTGCTGCGTACCGTTCAAGAAACCGGAGTGAGCCGGCAACCCGTAGTGCTTCGTCGGTTGACCAGGAGTCACCCCGGATACAATAGCTGGATCAATGAAGGGAACATTGTCTGAGTTTTGCCATTGCGGCTGCCGATGGTCTGCGAACTGAGTCATTAGACCCGATGAGGAGTACGATGCCGGTAATGGGGGCTGTAGAACGTGTTGCGACCCGCCCAATGACAAGGACATTGACTGATGATGTCCTGGACCACCGGAGGAAAGAGAATGTGATGACTGAAAATGGGGTGGTGGTTGCGGAGCTACATGTCGACCTGCCTGAGTGGACTCGAATTGCGGCGACCATGCATGCTGTAGACCCGGCGAAGGGAACGTCTGATTCACATTGACATCGCTTCGCAAACCCATCGACGGCGAATTCAACGGAGAAGAACCCTCGTCTATCGAAGGCGACCAGATCGAAGGGGGCGCATTCGGGCCAAGTCCGAAAGGAAACTGAGGCTGGATGGCAGTTGACGTTGGGGGACATGGCGGGCGAGAAGCGTCGACAGCAGTTCTTTTTGTTCCCATAACGTTATTCAATAGGTCGAGGGCAGTGGTACCGGGAACGATCACCGGAGACCTGGGTGTCGTACGCCAGGAGGTCGTTGTACTGGGTGTTTTGGTCACTACAGACGAGTCGTCCGACCTGATGGCACTCCGCGGAATCGGTGTGGCGGGGAGAGCAGCAGGCGCTGGAGCCGAACTAAGCGGTCTAACACAAATGGTCAACATTTGGTAGATCCAGGGAGTCAAAGTGCGAACCTGGGGTTCCAAAGAATCACTTCCTGGTCTTCTTCGTCGTCCGTCGACCCGTGAGCATCCAGTGCTACCCGAAAAGCATCGCCAACTGGGTCGTCGTCTGTTCGGGTTGTATCTGTCATTGCATCCTCTTCTAGCTCCTTCACTCGCCGCGAAGCATCCTGCGGCACATAGGGAAGAAATTGATCGGGAACTCGGGGGGCTGGCTCGGGCACATCCATTGACGAAACGGTCGAGACATTATTGTCGAAAGAGAAAATATTGCCATCCAGACGAATGGGACAACTCTGTTGAAGATATGCGTAAGTTCGGGTAACGATACCTAAAAATAACTAAATCGTCACCTCAAGTTCAGCGAGGGACCTGGCGTCCGTGAGCAAGTCCCAAATCCTCATCAATTGTTCCTCGTTTGGGTGGACCTTCTCTCGGCCACGGGGTGATGTTCCATTCCTTTGACCCTCTGTCTCGTTTCCAGGAACTGCATCCGCCCATACACTTCCGTCAACGAGAAGATCTCGTAATGGAAGGAAACCCTTTAAATCAATATCTTCATCCAGAGGAGTCGTAAGGCAAGGCAACCTCGCTGACGGAAATATGCCATTTAATGCACTGTAAAATTGGGCAAATCTAGCCCAAAATAAAGGCAACCCCTCGACGGAAATTCTTAGGGTTCCCTTCTCAATAGGGCCTGGCTGTTCCTCGACGGAGGGTTGTGCAGCGTGTAAGAGATATTTGATGTTGGCTACGAGCCACTTGCTTGCGATGCGCAGGGCAGGCAAAGTACGTCTGAATGGTGCCGTGATACGCTGTGCAAGATCGTTCTCTGCGGCGTCTTCAGGGGGTACAGCAAGCTCAGCGGCGCCTATCTCAAGAAGGACACGATGGATTGCGATGACATGCGTCAAGATCTGCGATTCAGACGAATCAGCAGATCCGTGTGACCTCCTATGTGAAGGCAGTGAGGTGTCGCGAGTCATGCTATATTTCCAGAGGGCTCCCTGTGAAAGGGCGACGACTTTGGACACAGTTTCTATCGGCAGAATACGTTCAGACACCAGGCTCTGGAAGTCCCTTGCGACACTCTCCGCGTGTGTGACAGGATTCACTTTAATCCTACGAATCATCGCATGTTAATGGGAAGAAATTTCAGGATTACGACAGATACACTGACTTATCTCCTGATTGCCATAAACCATGTAAAAGTACAATGTTTTCCTTGAGTTGCTCCACTCTCAACCGAGGTGGAATTTCCCCGGACTCTGATATCGTGGTCTGGGGGCCGGCCTTTGTTTTTTTGGTGTGCTGATCGAGCGCTTTGTTGAGAATTTTCTTGACATTTTCTGATGCGGTGTCGTATGGCTGGCGGACGCAAAGAGCTCTATAATAATGAAAGAGGGAGGTGAACATATCACCCTGGTAGAATGCGAGAATAGCGAGTTGATGTGACGAATTCCCTTCGTATGGGACAAGAAGACGAGCTTGTTCGTAGCATTGGATAGCCTTGTCGTAATTCCGCGCCCGCGGGATCGATTCAAAGCCAGGTACACCGCCTCTCCTGCCACCCCGGCCACCCCGTTTGGCTGGCACCATGCCATCCTCATGACCGGCCTTGGGACGACCACCAGACTCGTTATATAGCTCTCGATATCGAGCGATATCTCCGAGGCAAACGATGGCCTTGCTCAGGATCGCGAGTCTGCTCTCATGTTTCGCAGGGTCCGGAGCAGGTGAGCTTTCTTCAGGAGGGAAAGAAAAATGGTTACGCCCGTGGTTCTGATTCGAAGCGCCGTTCCTATCGGTGGAATCAGGGAGACTGGGAAGGTGGGCGTCATCGGACGGAGTGAGGATGTTTAAGGCGACCAAGACGGGTTGCGCTTCACGTAAGGCAAAAGATCGTTGATAACGGACTACAAATTGAGTCCAAAACTTTTCTTCGTCTGAGAGGAACTGTCGGAAGCGTTGCATCAACTTGCGATATTCGACAGGGCCATGGCCACCTTGTCGGGGCTGGTGACGGGGCGCGGATTGCAACGTCCTTTCGAGGGTTGCGAGGCTCTGCTTGTAGTGGGAGATGAACTGGTAGGACGTCTGCATCCACAGGTGGTTCTCTGCGTCCTTTGACTCCCGTGCATAGGGCTCGACCAGCAGCAATCGTAAATATTGGCGCCGCAGACTTTGTGATATGAATGAACAGCACGATGGTTTGAGAGGGCAGGAGTGCTCACTTCTTGCGGCTGAAATCGACCTCCTTATCCCAAGGATTGTGTGTCTTGAGCAGTTCTTTCAAGCCCTGATGTAAAGCGTTCGCCTCCCTGTGTGTTAGCGATGTGAGTGGGAAGTGAGAGAGGGGTGAGAAAGAGGGAATACCTTGCGAGCTGAGAAGCCGAGTCGGACATGTTTCTGTGAGATTAAGATTAAGTTGAGTTATAAGCCCATCATTTTTTGACGGTGTAGTACTAGATCGTAGAGTAGCACTCGTGGGAAACTATAAAGTGTACTACCCACGCAAGGACCAGCACAGCGGGGGTCTCACGAGAACCCGCTCTCGTCACACCGCTCCGCTTCAGAGGTTATTGTCGACGCTCTAATCACATCTCAAGGGGCAACTGATTAAAGGTAAGCGTAGTCATATGTGCGACCTAGGGTGTGGAACAATCTTACTTTTTCAAGCTAGACACTGGAGTTTCAACTTTCCAAATTGCGTCCGCTGCTGCCATCTGGACGCCGCAGGAAGGCCGATATGTATCACACGTCCTGCAATCTCGATTCGTACAAGAGTCCATCGATCAGAGTGTCGAGAGATGCAAGTGCCATTTGCATTCTGGACTGTCAGCGGTGCCACTGACACGGGAGAGGGCCATCGATTCCGATCATTATTTGTAGGTCTCTGTGCTGCACGTCTCACTGTCTATTAATATAAGAATCCATGCGCTTCCACGTCGAAGCAGGATGCATATCACATTCAACTGCCAATCCACACGCGGCCCCGCTGCAGACGAGAGATTTGGCGGGTCGTGCATGGATGTATGTATGTACCCCGCTGCGAATGTGCGGTATGATCTCCGCTCTGTGGAGTGCCGAAACGGTAATCAGGCCGTGTTGAGCTAGACTGAACCCTAGAGTCGACATGGACCCGCACGGCGCCACATTCGGACGCAGGGGGGGTCAGTGGCCAGACGGGCTCTAATTCAGAGGGCGTGGTTTGGTAAAGTTGCTGCTCTGCTGCGTCCCGCGCGCCAGACTTACCTGTTCCCTAATCGAAAAAAGAAAAAAAAAAAAAAAAAAAAAAACAATTTGCACTTTTCAGGTTAGATTGTCTGCCATGTATGGATATGTAGCACTTCCAGTGCTGCAGGTATGTTCATCCTATTTTGCTCGAAGGGGTTGTCCGCATGGTCCAATGTGCTCCTGCCTTTTATCAGTCATTACATATCACCCTCTCCGCACAGTAGAAAAGGCTGCCAGTCTGCCCCAGACTCCCCAGACTTGCCCCCCAACTGGTTGCCGTATTACCTCTGCTGCATCACAGACCTTGACGCTGTCCACCTCATACCCTACCTTCTATACATCACCTAACCTCCCATTCACACTACCATCACGATGCCTCCCTTCTATGAGCTTTCCGTCGTCTCCTTCAAGCAGCCATCATCTTCGAAATCAAAATGGGCCATTGCCGTCGTATTCTCGGCATCCTCTGGCCACTCCCTCGTCTACCAGATCGTGGGATCACCCGCAGACTACAGTATGGATGCGCCACAGTCGGTCACTCTCAAGGAGGGGGAGAACGGATACGTGGGCAAGGTGCCTGTCGGATCGGCCGACTCCGAGAGGCTCCACCAGCTACACTCCACTCTCGCTGCGATCCCCATCGTGCATGGGAATCCCGCGTGGAACTCTCACAGCTGGGTCATGGAGGGAATATTAGCGTTGCGCAAAGTAGAGGGTTACCACATGGATAAGAATGTGCCGACGCCTCAATGGGTGTCGGAACGGCTCGGGGAGAAGTAGGGAGGTGAGGCGGTTGCGACGGATACTCTTGGACTCTTGATACCACGGCGAATTTGGGATGCTGTGTGTACTGGGACATTGGAATCTTTTGCTGTAGTACAATCGCGCATTTGTATTTCTTCGGGCTGTTTGCAGATCATCGTATAGCATACGCAGGAACTTCTGCGACGGGGAATTTCGGAGTTTCAACGCTTCCTTGAACTTAGCAATTATGGCCTCCTGCGAGGCTGCGACGGTGTGCATGCACGTCCGTCAGGAACGTTCGTACAGTAGACACTGCCCTTCCTTGGCTTACTTGAGTCAGTGGACGTCATTCCAGCTCCGGTGACTCACTGACACCAGGCTTGACCGCCTCCCTTGATAAGGCTCTTGGACCAGGGTAGATGCTTCTCGTACACTGGACCGCCGTACGCGAAACCCACGCTTATCGATATCAGGTCCTCATTGACACGGATTTCAATCCTCGACACCCGAGCTACGCTGGCGACCGCTCGCCGCTCGGGCGCATGGGACAAACCTCTAGCGCAATCGCAGGGAGTGGAGCCATCCCAAACGGTTAGTGACAGGTCCGTGACCAACCTCGCGCACTCAGATCAGCCCTTGAGGATCATGGTTCGTCTCGGATAGCGGCTTATTAATGAAAAGCGTGAAACGCCTTCTCACCCACGCAATACCTTGGAATGAATAGGGTTACAGATGGCCTTTCGTAATTTCATGCAATGAGGGATCCATAACCAACTTGGACCGATCTAGCGTGTGTACATATTCACGATTGACTTGCGGCTTCCCAGGGCTTCTTCCTCAACGGTGCGGTCGACTGGCTCGGAACACCGTCCTGAAGTGGTTCGACATGTCGGAAAAAGGTGACGGCGTGCGATTCGCGAGCTCGACTTACGCATAATGTATCCGGAATGATTTTGTTATTAGGGATGTCTGCAGTCTTTCCCTGCTCGATCAGACTCTTCAGCTCGGCGAAAGTAAGTGTGCGTGTTTCTCCAAGTTGCTCTGCTTCCGAGAGGGTTTGATTGTATTCATTTCCGCTCTCGGCAGGGACGTGATTCGCGTCCGCGGTGTGACCAGCCTGGACGTCTTCGAGTGTGATATTATGACCAGTAACGCTAGCCCGGAACTTGATAAGTAGTCTGCTTCTCAAGCGAAATCAATCACACACCTGTTGAAGTAAAAGACTTTCATTTTGAGAATAAGCACAGACTGCTCATCGTCAGACAGCTCGTTCATCGATTCATGGGTGAGAATCGTAGAAAGACCTTGCTGGAAGCGGTGAGATCAATCAAATTGGATAGGGGGCGAGCGACTTGCCTGAAAGGCCGCGTCTGAAGAAAAAGGGAATCTATCAAATTGCTCGAGGACACGTTGTTGTCGCCCGTCGCTCAGGTCGGGGGTCGTCGAGGACGACGTTTCGCGACCCTGGAGTGTCCCTAACGTGGACATGCGACAAGCGTCTCTTTCTATTTCACGGAGCGAAACGTAAACAACCTCGCGGGTGTGCTCGACGATCTTGGTTGATTATGTAAAGCAAATTTGCTCCTTCCGCCCCATGTCGTCGAGTGTGAACAAATTCGTGGCCGAGCGCAACCACCGCATCCTCATCGAACTCGTCTCGAGACCAGGGAACGGCAAGTATTACTTAGTCTGTCGGACGAATACGGCACACACCGCCGTAGACATGGCATATCAGTCTAACGCCGCATCTTCCATTTTCTCGCAGATTCCTGTGCAGACTGCAAAGCGCGCACTCCGAGATGGGCTTCTCACAATCTAGGCATCTTTATCTGGTGCGCAGCTGTTGTGCCGTATGCCCTGTACCACACACTGACAGCTGTACAGTATGAATTGTGCCAGCATCCATCGCAAAATTGGAACGCACATAACTAAAGTGTATGTCAGCTTACTCATGCATGTTGATTCCTCTGTTTGATACCCGATAATGCACAGCAAGAGCATTACCCTAGATGAGTGGACCAAGGAACAAGTCGAAGTCAGCTATTGCCCTTAATGGATGAAAACAGCTAATCTAATCTCGTCTCACTCAAGGTCATGAAAGAGAATGGGAACGCCAAGTCAAACGCGCTGTACAACCCTAACGAGGCCCGCCACCCTCCACCCACGAATATGATGGACTCGGAACGTGACTCTGAGCTTGAGAAGTTTATACGGTGTAGGCAGGAAAAACGTTTCTCTTCATTCAGTTCGCTTACAAGAGTTTTTCCTAGCGAAATATCAGTTCAAGCGGTTCATGGACCGAAAGTCTGGTGCTACTTCCCAGCCTGCCGTGGGTGATTCTCGGGCAGCAACCACGGCTTTCCGATCTCGTTCCACTCCGTTAACAGATGCGCTACAAATCGGCCGAAAGACGTCGCCCGGTCCTCCCCTACCACCGAAAACACCTGAAAACATGCCGCCAAGTTTCAAGTTCCACAAACCTCCCACGCGATCTACCTCGCAGCCTCTCCCTCCACTAAGCACTTCCGATAAACTTGTTGCATCATCCTCGCTAAGAACGCCTGCAGCGACACAACTTTCCGCGGAGAAACCCATCGGACCAGTATGGGAGGATCTGATTTCATTGCAAGCACCTTCCCAACATTCGTCGCTTCCACTCCAGTATAGTCCGATGGCTTCTATACCGTCTCTGCCTTCCCAGCCGCAGGTCCCGGTCCAACAACAGCCGACAACACTCGGAAGCGCCCCGAACCCATTCTCGATTCTATCCCTTGGTCAATCCAATGCGACCGGGCCACTCGTTGCCAGCCCGATATCGGTTGCCACAACCGACCCACAGTTTCATTTTGTGCCTGCTGGTCCTTTGCCCAGTCCCGGGCTGCACCCTGGCATGCTGAATCCATTTAATCATGTAACGTTCCCATCGTCCCCAGGGAATGGCACCACCTTCTCCACGAACTCGAATCCATTTTCGTCGTCGCACATGCCCCTGTCTATGGGCATGTCCCTACCCTCGACGCCCTCTGCGCGACCAATCATGACGCTTCCACCTCTGACCTTGTCACACACACCACCCCTCCCGTATGTCCCATCGCAGATGTCCACCCCGTCTTTCCAGTCCACACCATTCTTCTCAGCACCGACCCCCGTTTCGGCTGGCTTGGTGCAGAACCCCTATTTGTCGATAGGCGCTCCGATGCAGGTACCACTCGCAGCACCCGGCTCGACGAACCCATTCACGGTCATGCAGATGGGGCAGGTTGGATTTACGGACACATCTCCTCAGAGTGCGACTGGAGCTACTCCGTTCTTCAATCAACAGCAACAACCAGGGGCGCCGCACGCTTTTGGTGGATGGGCAGGACAAGGGTCATCATGATTAATCACAATTGCCGATGCGGCCTTAGAGCATACATACGTCCTGGCGTAGGTGATCTCCGCGACTTGCATATACGTAGTTCCATGGGATATTTTGGATACATTATATACTTTGTCATTAGTTCTGGACCTCAGGGTGATTGGTATGTTAGACTCAGATCCCAGGCCGCGTGACGGGTTGGCCGTCTGCATGGAGTAATACATACAGTGATTCCCCCTTCGCATGGTTGCAGCAGATCATGACCCACTTTGTTGAGAGAAAGTAAGCACAAAATCTTACTGGACCCGCCATAGTCTAGCCGTCCACATGACCACTATCGACTGCTGCATAGTAAGATCAGTGATTTCGTCAATCGGACATCTTTATCACAACTTTAAAAATCGCTTCCTGGCTCCGTCAGGGTGCGCGCGCCTACGTATACACTCACCTGGACCAACTACCCTGACGGTGATAAGTTACTGCGGTTTTCAAATATAATGACGAGGCAAAAAAAAAAAGAAAATGATGAGAACCCAATCTGCAATACTTGCCCGCATCGTTGACGACGATGGGGGTAAGTATGTGAGTGAGTGTGTGTGTGTGTGTTGACGCGATTCAGAATTCGAAGGTGACAACACCGCTCCCCCCAAACCGCCGCTTGAACCTTGGCTCTCCGTCATCCCTGTAAACACGATACAAGTTTCTAGTAACGCCTCCATTTTCCAACTTCCCCGTCCCCCTACGGCGTGCACTGTCCAACACGATGACCAATTTACCCCTGAAAAGATGAAATGAAAAAGTCGACAAGTGAGCGGTTCTGGACCGCCCGTACTGACTGTGTTATGCTGTGGCGCCGCATAATGACAACGTTGCTATCAGGATATACATAAAGCCTGAGGGCTTGGTTCTGCATACAGTATAAGTAAACTTGGAGCCGACGGGAGTGGGTGACCCCCCCCCCTCCAATGGACCAAAGTATGCCGCAACACAATAATTACGGCAACCATTTTCGCCGCCGCCGCCCGACTACACGGTTCGACCGAAAGAGCGAGGCCTGACCTTTCTATGTACGCTTCTCCCCGGACCTGTCGGTCACGGTGACTCAATCTCAATTAACGGACTCCCCGACGCGAAGGTGCCTTGATGTGGGAATGTGACACGAACCCGTACTGGGCTCGAATTGACGACACCCACCTGGACACTTCTTTCCGGAACAGTGGGCATCCGAATTTGTTGCCATGATATATATGCATCATATATCATGGGTTAGTCGAGTTACCCAATTGTGAGTCACGGTACGTTTACTGTAACGTCTTTCAATTGATCGTGATGCGGCAGTCCCATCGATTCCACGTTTTGGTATCTCCGTGCCGCTTCGTCACCGACCGAGCAATTGAGTACGGCCGAAACTCAGCATATGCAATCACTTTAACCATGAAAAGTCAAGCAGTGTGCATCCTTTCTTCCCATGTTTGGTTGTGTCCTGGACGGCATCTATACTTGCTGAGTCCAAACTGATCGGACGGCTGCCTAGTAGTGTCAGCATCATACAAATATTTCCATATTCTCGTGTACATATCGTCAACCTATTCTGTCGTTATCGTATCCCACATAAGATGATATTCCAAATGCAAAAGAAAGAAAGAAAACAAAAAGTTCTCGCGTCCACTATCGCCCAAGGCTTAGTCGTCATCGTCATCATCCCGTCCACCTCCTCTGAACAGTGCCAACAAATCGTCAATGCCAAGTTTCATATTCTTGATCTTGTCACCGCTTAAGGCCGCCTGGGCGAGTGCCCGTTTAGCATCCTGGAGCTAGATGAAGAGAAAGGGAACAATGTCAGTCATAGGTCATTCCAAGTACAGGATCTTTAAGAGATAGGGGTGGCGGTACCATCCGATAACGCCATACAGAAAGAGGTAGAGGCTCGGTCATTCTCACCTGCAAGATCCGAGTCTCCACCGTATCGGGTATCATGAGTTTGTAGATATTGACGTCCCGCGTTTGTCCAAATCGATGTGCACGGTCATACGCTTGGTCCTGTTGTCCGGATGTATGCGAGTTGCGTCCAATCGTTCGTCGTATGTTGAAATGGAGTTTGTGCATTCCACGGGAAGCAACCAAGCAAAGGAACCGAGTCAAGGAAATGGAAAAGAACAAGCAAAATAATAATCAGAAGCCGAAAAAGGATGTAAGGCATAAATCTTCATCAGTATTGAAACAACGCCATGCTTGAAAACTTACTTCGAGTGCAGGGTTCCACCACATATCGACGAGAATTACATTGTTGCACGCTGTCAAGTTGAGGCCTATCCACATCCGGCCCGCAGCAGTCCACGGGTACCAGACAGGTAAGGCAGATGATAACAAATGTTTTAAGTCGAATCTTAATCAGTCGCTTGTTCAAAGTTATAGAATGAAAATAGAATAATGGAGGACGAAAGTGGTAATGGTATCCAAGATGTAAACATCCCAGACGGTTGCCGCAACAGAAGCGGATGTCTGGTTTGGAAATCGGGTGGAAACGTCACGGTCGCGGTATGTGACCGAAGACGAGGATGAAAAAAAAAACGCAAAAATTCATGGGACTCACCGGTGCTTCCCGCTTTGAATGAGATCAGTATACAGCGCGTGGTCTGACTGTTCCGAATCTTTTCTAGACTAGCTTCACGTTTGTCCTTTCGCATCGAGCCGTCATCTGAGGATGTAAGTTTGTCAGCGTTCATCACATGACGCGATTTCAATCAAACCATACATACACCGAACATGCTTGATACCGTGTGCGTCCAGGAATGGTTCAATCAAATCCAGCATGCTTGTGAACTGCGAGAAGATAATCGTCTTTTCCTCGCCTTCAGAGCGTTCGTCGATCGTTTTCAAGATATCCAAGATTTTGTTAATCTTGGCAGACTCGGGAGGAAGACCCGAGCTCAATGGATGCTCTGTGGATTTGGCAAGCGGTTGACATTCTTTGCAGTATGCCGTATTGTTTCCTCCCGCCAAACTGGTGAACAAGATGAAGGAGAAAACGGCAAAACCGGGAAAAACGACGAACGTAGTCTGGCAGAGCTTGCACTTCTTTTCGCCTGACATACCCAATTGCCCAAAAACAGCAGCGAGGTCTTCTGTGTCGTCTTCGTCGTCTTTGGTAGCCTTGGAGTCAGCTGCATCTTTGTCAATGTGGTAATCTTTGGAGACCAGAGAGGGATGGTTGCAGGCTGGGAGTCAACGAAGCTCGATCAATTGTCTTTTTAATGATTTAATCGCCCTAGATACTCACCCTGGCGAAGCCGAAGCAATAAGACCAATACGTGCGTATAGTTGACGTGTTCGGCTTGAACAAGCTTATCAACCTCCGATGTCATTCTGGTTTCAAGCAACCGATAGAACTCTTTTTCAGTGGCATTGAAAGAGCATTCAACTAGGTTGAGGATGCGTTCAGGAAGCTGGATGAGGGGTTTGCCATTCAGAATCTGATTCTTGGTGCGTCGAAGCATGACGGATTTCAGGACGACCTGCATTCCACCAAGGTTAGGTCAAGAGAGGTCACGGGGACGATGATGGACGTACCTGCAAACGCTTCAGTGCACGAACAGGTCGTCCAGCTTTCACGGGTTTCGCAATCTGCTCGTTGAAGGTAATCCAGTCATTGAGAGGTCGGAGGCGCAGAAATTTGATCAAAGAGTAAAGTTCCTCGACGTTGTTTTGCCTGATAATTATGATTAAGTAAAATGAGAACGAAAAAGTAAAGTTAACCTGCATTGGGGTTCCAGTGAGACACCATCTGAATTTACTTTCCAAAGCGCAACAGGCAATAGCGCTCTTCGTGTTTCGGTTCTTGATGTTATGAGCTTCGTCTAAGTGCAATGTCAATGTGAATAATTGGTCAACACCCCAGACCAGACCAGAACGACCCACCCAGAACGACGCGGAACCATTTTACTTGGAACAAGGCGTCTTTGGAATAGCCCGTTCTTTTCTTATTGGCGAATTTTCTGGTCAAGTCTTCCGAGGAATCTGAATCCGAGTCAGAGGCAGCTGCCATGGCTTTCGACTTTGACTTTGATTTCTTAGTATCTCTAGTCTCAGGCGCAAATGTTGCATACTCGGATGCAACGATTGAATAGGATGTCACGACTACATGTGCTTGCTGCAACTTCAAAGGGTCTGTTGTCCGACTCTGGCCGTGATGCTGGATAACGCGGAGGCCAATAGCCATGCGTGAGATCTCAGCAGCCCATTGAGAGACGAGGGAGACAGGGCAGACAACGCTAGAGAAGGATGATTTGAGTAGTCTATCACGCATCAATTGTGGTCATGATCATACAGTGTGCTGGCGGCCCATCCATCTAGCTTGTCCGATTTCTTGGCACGGCCATCGACAATACGGGTGAGGGTTTGAATAGTTTTTCCAAGACTGCTCATTATCAGAGAAAATCACGCGTAGAAGACGCCGACGTACCCCATGTCATCAGCCAATATTCCTCCAGTCTTCTTGCCAGTCTCACGTTCGCGCATCCAGTTTCGTCCGATGACTTGATGAGGCAACAGCTCAATGCCGTCCACAAATCCGGATACGATGGCTTCGCTCATATCGATTTCCGTTTCTTCTGTACTATTCATGGTATCTTCAACCAGGGCACGAAGGGCCTTCTCCGCATCAGTAGCGGACATTAGGGGGTCGTGGAGGTGGCGCTCGTCAGGTTTATCAAAAGTTTCCCATGTTGGAACAAGCGGGTTGCTCGGGATTCGTTTTTGCGACGGAAGTTCTATAGGGGCTGGTACAACCGTGCGTTGTGGCGGCACTCCGGGTGCGGCACGATCGAGAGCAGCAAGGATTTCACTCTTGGGGGGCGGTTGGGCGGCAACAATCAACTGCGAGAGGCTGGTCGCGTCAAGACATGTACAAGAAGTTTTTTCAGACGGTGGTCTTACCTATTGTCTTCTTCGTCAGAAGAAACGACTCTGACTGGACGCGCCCGGTTATTATTTTTTGCAACAGGGGGCAACGACTGGGGTTCAGAAGACCCGGAGCTGGAAGATATAGACTGGGACGAGGTGATCAGCGCGTTGAAGGTGTAGATGTGCTGATACCTACGACGACGCTAGAACCTGACTGGGATTGAACTGGCTTTTGGCCTGGCTTGTAGAACTCTGGGTAAACGTTGCGGTCTGCAAGGAGCTCCTTACGTCTAGACAAAGGTAAGGATGGTGACAGCCGAGATAGTTTATTGCACACCTGGCTTCCATGGTTTAGATCGATGTGGTGGAAGGAAAAGAAACGCCCCGATTCGGTTCCAACTCGCGCGACGCGTTTTTCATAAGCCACCACGTGATCGCAACGTGATTTGCGCCAAATATTTGACGTAGTAGTAAGTGGTAGTAGTAGGAGTAGTAGACTCTCGGGTTGAGTTTGCATTTCTATCCTGTCCAAAAAATATGCCAATTGCTCTCTGTGACTGAAATTTGAATTGCTGATGGCCCCGAGAAAGTTGGTCAATGTATGCTCTCAGGAGTTGTCAGTGCTGACTTGCTGAGGTAATCTGACGTGTGTTATAAATGACAGAATTTACACTCAAAAACTTGTTCGCTGTCGACCGGCAACGAACTCGAAAAATGCCCTCCCCGATCGCACTCCCCTCCTCCTCCTCCTCCTCCTCCCTCTCCTCCTCACCCGCACCTTCCATCTTCAAGAAGAAGAGGTCTCTCGCTCAGCTCCCCTCCATGGCAACCGCCGCCTCCTACCTCTCTGCAGTACACGAAGCCGACTCTCGGGCTCGTGGATTCGACATCTCTCCCGCCTCCACCCCCGCACTCTCCACATCGTCCTCTGTAACGAGCTCTTCAGAAGACACCGTTCTTCACGAACATGACGGCAACAACGCCAGCCTTGCATATCCTCGCACACCTCCGACCTCAGAGCAAGTTTTCGCTACCGTTCACACCGAGTTTGGTCATTGCGCAAACGAAAGTTATCGCTGCGTTTCTCAGCACAACCCCGACAACCCCGTCACCGAACCAAAGATAGAAGAACCTCCCTACTACATTTTGATCACGACATACATCAGCTACCTCATGCTCATTGTCTTTGGTCACCTTCGTGATTTCTTTGGAAAACGCTTTGCCAAGCAATTCTTTACTCATCTCATGCCTTACGATGTATGTTCATCACTCATCGTGTGCATTCTCCTCTCTCTGACATGAACATGTGCTAGGGTTATGCCCCTCTTAACTCAGATTTTGACTCGTTCTACACCCGTCGGCTCAAGCGTCGCATGGACGACTGCTTCTCCCACCCCGTCACGGGCGTCGCTGGACGTACCATCCTCGTTTATGACCGGTACTCGGAGAATTGCAACTACACTCAAATATACCCCGGCACGAAAACCCGCGCTCTGAACATCTCGTCTTATAACTATCTTGGATTTGCCCAAGCGCGCGGCGGTTGTGCCGATGCAGTAGAGGAGTCGATCAAACGGTATGGCATTTCAGCATGTGGTTCCCGTTTAGAAGGTGGTTCGAACGAGCTCCATCTCGCCGCTGAGGCACTCGTTGCCCGTTTCGTCGGCATGGAGGATTCATTAATCAGCTCGATGGGTTTTGCGACCAACTCCACGTTCATCCCTGCCTTGGCAGGCAAAGGTTCCCTCGTGATTTCCGACGAGTTCAATCATGCGTCAATTCGTTGTGGCGTCAGGACAAGTGGCGCTCAGGTTCGGATGTTCAAGCACAATGACGTGCACAATCTGGAATCGCTCCTTCGCGAGGTCATCAGTCAAGGCCAGCCCAAGACCCACCGTCCGTGGAAAAAGATCCTGGTCATCGTTGAAGGTCTTTACAGTATGGAGGGCAGCTTGGTAGATTTGCCCCGGATTGTCGAGCTGAAGAAGAAGTACAAGGTAGATCATTTCTGTGTGATAGGTTTTAATCCTGCTAATCGAGTCGTCCAGTTCCACTTGTTTGTTGATGAAGCCCACTCTATTGGCGCACTCGGTCCTCATGGTCGTGGTGTCTGCGATTATTACAACATTCCTCCTCGATCTATCGATATATTGATGGGGACGTTTACGAAATCGTTCGGTTCAGCTGGAGGTTACATTGCCGGGCGAAAACATCTCATTGACGCTCTTCGTGTCCGTGGTCATTCTGGCATGTACGCCGAGGCAATATCGCCACCAGTCCTTACACAAATCATCTCCAGTATGGCCAGCATCATGGGTGTTCTTCCCGCTCCACTTTCTACCCCTTTGAAGTCATCTTCAACATTGTCGCCTTCGAGCTCTGTCTCAACACTCAGACCTGTAGAAGACGATGTTCACCCAGGAATGGCACCTGCTTCAGCGCTCCCTTCATGGCTATCCCTTCCTCTAGCCCTCGCTGACGGCTCGGAGGCTCGCATGCGCATTCGTCGTTTGGCTTTTAATTCGCGATATCTTCATGCAGGCCTCAAGAAACTTGGTTTCATCACTTATGGTCACCCGTTCTCCCCAATTGTTCCCCTTCTGATCTATAATCCCGGCAAGATGGCTACCTTTGCTCGGATGATGCGCACCCGGCAAACGCCGATCGTCGTGGTCGTCGTCGCATACCCCGCCACCCCACTCGTTACTTCTCGAGTGCGGTTTTGTGTCAGTGCGTCGCATACCAAGGACGACATCGACACGATTCTGCAGGCGTGCGATGAGATTGGTGACATCCTTGATCTCAAGCATGGGCACGGTGAGAGATGGCCACTGGAGCAGATCATGAAGCGAAGTGTAGAGCTCATCAATTATACCTAACCGAGGCTTCTTTTTATCGAATATTGATGACGCTCCTCTTTCCGGGTCAGATGTCGTGTTTTGTCCGAAAGTTCTTGGATATATATTACGAACGTTTAGAACTGACTTTTTCAAGTACCTTCACCGCAAATAATTTACATATCTTACCGGATGCCTTTCAGACACTTGAACGGGTTGAACAAAGACACGTAAGTAGTTTTGGTGTTGTCCTTGTTGAATCACGTTGTACCGCTATGCGTAGCTGACCGATGTCAGCACTGTTTGGGATTTCGGGTGCTGGTAACTTGGCTGGTGTTCCATCATTACAACTGCAACGAATGTCCAAAATATTATATCCGCTTCCGTGCAGGTCATTTGAGTTGCAACGGGATAACTCGATTCAATGGATCCAGGTTGTCAGGCGACGCCTCAAGTTCAAGGATGTCACGGTATGTTACATTCAAGGTACAGTACATAGGCCACTTGCAGTTCGTTTGAGAATACATTGAGAAGCATCATGATAGCAACCTCGGCGGCACCGAGTCAGCAGGTACATACTAGTTGCGCGGCACGTCTCCGCTTCCGGCGAGGCCCTTGGCAAGTACTGTTGTTCGTCAACCGTTACAATGGCTCAACTTTTTCGTCGCAAGGCAATAATCGATGCATTCAGGAGCACGATCCGCCAAATGCCCAACGGCAAAAACAGCCCGAATCACCCGGTATCTTGATTGGCAACTGTGCATCAAATATTACTGATATTGAATTCGAACCGATAGCACTTGCCAGTGGCAAGTTTCCCTGTGTATAATATCTTACGAAGATCAAAGGCAGTGCTATCGGCTCGAGTTTCCATCACCTTGAATGGCTGGCGCGATCACCACCAGCCACTTCGCCCGGGCATATCGTGATATGTGTATCTATTCGTTTCTATTGACAGATACAATGACCTGATTTCAGAAGATTATGAAAAAAATCCTAGCCAAGGTAATTGCTTCGCCGAGCGCATTGCGATTTGACTTTTAGGATTGCGTCGCTTTGTACGTTCAATGCATCTAGTCAATGCTGTGACACTAATATGACCATGTTTATTTCAAGTTGGCACCACGTTCGTGCCTGGACCTGCAAAGGTCGGGTTTTCCTTTCATAAAATGGATTTAATTGATTTCTAATGAGTGCGTGTACAATGTGGTGATAGACGTGCGTGGTTTCATTCCGTTGATCATCTACTATGTTCACAATCGGATAGGTGTGAGCATTGTTAATCTACGTCCTCGATGTCATATGCTTGATCAAAATAGTATCCTATCTATACCTCCAAAGGTACTGGCCTCATTGACTCAGATGATTGGGCAGGTAACGTATTCACTTGTGCCTCCTCACGCGAGTTAGATGGTTATTGTATCATTTCGTCGAGATATTTGACTTTGATCAGTGTTATCAGTTCTGCGTGTTCATGCAATGTGGAATCGCTCAAAAGTCATACTTACTGTCCTTCTGCTTTGCTACACGGTCAAAATCGTTTCAGAAGCCGTCTTGACAGCTATCTTTTACAATCCACACCTTGATGCCACAGGTACGACATCACCCAGTCCGAATAATTAGTATACATGTGACCTTCACCCTCTTCTGTCTTTCATTTGTAGTTGGAACCAGTCGAGTGCTCGATTACTCGTTTTGCACGGAGGTGATTCCTGCAATCAGCCCTTATGTGAAATATGTGGTCACCTACGCAACTCTCTTCTATATCCTATTGTTGATCCTTGCTCTCGTTCCGTTGGCGAAGCAGTCACTCGAGATGTACAAGGCGACGGGGCATTGGGAGCCCAACCGATATATGTCCTTGATCGTCAAGGAGGGTGTTGCTCATCTCTTCGTGTACGTCGTTCATTATATCTTGCTCCTACGCGTGGTCCGTGCGCGCGCAATGTAGCATGGCACCGCTGATCGAGTTTTGTGCCACGACACAGGAATCTTCTCGACGAGATGTTTATTTTTGGTAACCCGTCGTCTCCTGTATGGGGTCTCGTCCTCATATTCTTTTACACCATCACCATGTTCCCTCTCGTGCCCCGATTTGTGATCAGCATGCGTGAGCTGTTCGACGAGGACAGCCGTGGTCGGTTGGAAGGGATCGATGGTGCTTTTGGGATCTCTTCGCGTTCTGGGAACGTTGCTGGATGGGATGACTCTGTTTCTCAGATCATTTCGCGGGTGTGAGTAGCCATCCGGGAGAGGAAAGTGGGGAGGAAATACAGGTTGAGGCTGTTGGCAGAGGAGACGATTCGCGTTGGAGTTGTTCTGATTAATCAGTCGTCAGGGGAAGAAGAAGGCAAGAGCCGCAAGACAGTGTTTTGTACCAAATATGGACATGGAAGCAAAAGCCAATCCTAATAATCCGTCCACACCTCCATTGTTCGGTAACCGAGAATAAGTGTACGATGTTACAGAACCAAATGTCTGAGGGTCTGCCTGGCTTCGTGTCAGAATTCAACGGTCATGCTCATCAGCGATACAAAACATACGGTGAATCCAGAGATGTGACGGTCACGTTATCAGTATATTGATCACCACTCTCAGGAGGACGGCTCCATCTAAATATTGGAGCCGAAATGACTTCTCCTGTTTCTTGGCATGTTCGGATGAATCGGGATCGCGCGATCACCGGAAATCCCATCACAGCCAGTCTGCAGCACCCACATATCGCTGCGTTGACTTGAACAAAGACAACTGACATGAACTAAAGCAAGTACACACGTTGCACCGGTTGTCGATCTGGACTGTGACGTAAATGAGGATCAAGATATATCAGAATGATAATTTACCCTCCAAATTCTGGGGAGGAGTGCCGATGGAAATCCCGCCAGTCCACATGTTAAATGGACCAGCTGCCAGCGGGAAGATAGCGCCACGCCGTTCAAATCCGGACTCACTCCGGTTCACAGCGAAAGGATGCTTCGTCCCCGTGTTCATCTCGTAGTTGTTTAGGCCATCAAGGATCTTTCTATTATTTACATAAAAAAGAGTCTGAGCATATCACAAATGGTTCATTCCACATACTTACTCTCTGACTGATATACCACATGAGAGGTGATTGCGTCGAGATCTATGCTTTTATTGTTCAGCAAGGGAGATTGTCTGGCGAGCGGAATGGCTATGCTGGCGACTGAAAACATGGTTATTGTGATGAATCACATTGTAGAGGAGTGGAAAAGACTGGCGTTGAGAGTGAAACATTCACCCGCAGATATTTATTACGAGAAGCCAACAGTCACAAGATCCACGGCCATCAGGGATAGGAACAAATTGGATAATACATGGGCGAAACTGATCATGATGACTCAGTGGATGATGGCGTTGTCATCCGATCCGAGCATGGAACAAGACGCGGCGCAAAATGGAACTTGGTTGAAACTTGAAGACCATTGCGCACATAAGCCGCCGTGCAGTCGATTTACGTGTGGACAGGTTCAAGTTGTCTCGCAGAGCCCGCAATATTTGGGCTGGGTACTTGGATCAAACTCATAATATTGAGTGTACTTGGAACATCTGCGATGAGTCAAGCGAGGTCCGCAAACCCGACCTGGAGAGTATCGTAATTAAACACGCTGTATACGCACTGCAAGAAGATAGTCCCAATGTTCCAAAATCCTAGTAGACCATATAGTTAGAACGATTCGGCATCTAGTGCTGAAAAAAGGGATTTAGGAAGCGATAAGCACTGAAATCTCACTGAAATGCAAGTGCTGCCCAATGACAGCGCCAAAACATTCGGAAGAACCTTCCTTGATTGGGTGAAGCCTGAAAACCTCGGGAGGGATTTCAAACGTCTTGCCACCGAAGGTGAGGCCCAGTGGTGGGAAGGAGTCGCACGGTACTTGCAAGATTGCTGTCGATTTAAAAAAAAGCACCTGGTAAACGGAATCAGAACTCACGGTAATAGTAACCCGAGCCTTTATCTTCCTTGAGGGTACCGCCAAGGTGTCCGTACAATTCTGCAACCTCGTTCCAATCTCCGTAGATGTAATGGGCACCAGTGTCGAAAACAACAGGTATATTGTTAAGGATTTTATCACCATGAACACGAACATCATCCATGGATACTTGCCAAAAGCCCTACATGGTGAATGCCAATGTCAATAACATTCTCGTCCATCTACCCAACATCTACCATTTCAACTCACAGGATTTGTTACGGGTGTATAAGTGATGTCACCTCTGTACAGCATACTGTTTGCTCCACCGACGTACATCTCGGCCCCAGAAGAAGAGAATGAGAATGAGAATGCCGGATTGGTTAGCTTCCCTTGGCTGATAAGCGATACAAGCAGCGGATCAGCATTATATTTCGAGATGGATGTGAAGGCCAATCCCAGTAAACCGTCCGCATCTCCGTTGTCCTGTATCGGAGAAGTGTACGAAGTTACAGAACCAAAGGTCTGATGTCCTGCCTAGGTCGGCGTGAAAATTCAATTATCATGGCGAATCGCAATACAAGACATACCTTGAATCCAGCGATGGTTACGTGATCAGTATATAGACCACCATTGACAATGGTTTCATCTGCATAATCCATCTCAAATGGCCAATTTATCTCGGCAGATTGGGATAAATTGGGATCCCAGAGCCTGAGGTCTCGATCTCTGGTAATCCCATGGCAGCCGGTCTGCAACACCCACATATCGCTGCGTTGACTTGAATAAAACAACCGTGTGAACTAAAAGAAAGCTCCTACGCTGAACCAGTGTCGATTTGGACTGTGACGTGGATGAGCGTAAATGTATATCAGAATAATAAAAGGAGATACCCTTCATGATCTTGGCAGGAGTGCCAATCGAAATCTCGCCAACCCACATGTCATTTCGACTAAATGTCAACGGGACGCTAGCGCGACGTCTTTCAGATCCGGATTCGCTCCGTTTCACAGCGAAAGGATGCATCGTCCCCGTGTTTATCTCATAATTGTCCAGGCCCCTGAGGATCTTCCTAAAAAACGTGAACATTGGAGATTAGGAACAGATCTATCACCCACTCCTCGACCAATATCCCATGAGAGCTGATTGCGTCGAGATCAATGCTTTCATTGAAGTTCAGAAGGGGAGAGTGTCTGGTGAGCGGTATGGCTATGCCACCCGCCTCCCGGTCTGGTACAGGTTTTGCAATGACCAGAGCAAGCAGTCTGCCTGTGACTGAAAATATGGTCACCTTAAGGAATCTCATTGTAGAGGAGTGGAAAGACTGGCGATGAAACATTCACACAGATATTCATAAGGAGAAGCGAACAGTAATAATATCCGATCACGGCTGATGATCAGGGATAGGAACAGATCGGATGATGTATAGGCGGAATTGATGATGAGTGACAGATGGCATGGCGGTGTCATCCGAGCGGTAACTGGCAAGACGCGGCGCACAACCGTGCTTGTGAAGACTATTTTGAAACCTTGCGGTCGATTACCGTGCGGAAAAATTGTCTCGCAGAGCCCGCGATGGGGGTGGGTACTTGAATCGAACTCATAAGCCGTACATCCGTGCAAGCACCTCAGGCTCTTGATAGTATCGCACTGCAAAGACCCAGCACCCTCGCGATATGAACGTATTGAATTGAAGATACGACTCACAAGACTAACCGCCAAAAAAATAAAAGACAGCCACGTGGCACGAACAAGCTGTCAAGCTATGAAACCGTCTGGAAGCAGCGTTCAAAAGCAAGGTGATCTGCTGTTTTAAACTTGCAAATATTTGACGAACAATAATGTTGTTAACGTTCATTCCCTATGTCATGGTGCTCCTGAAGCACTCGTTCCCAGAGTCCAGACGACGGACGTCCCAGGCCGTCTATTTTCCTTCAGCGGGCTGGTCTGGACCGCGAATTTGTCCTGTCATGAGGTTCAGGCCTCAGGCCTCAGGCTCCAAACCTTTGACACAGCCATTTTATGTAGATGGAATGCACATGCGCGCCCGGAAACCGCCGCGTTCTCGACGACTCCATTCTTCAGAACCAAGTCGCAGACCGGAGGACCCATAAATCAGCCGCGATCACGAATTGAGCCTTTTACGTGTACGAGAGAGCGGACACTGGTACCAGCTATCGGAGTCGCAGCATCCGAGGAAGAGAGGCCCGCGCTCTTCTTGCCTGTGATTCTAGCGCTGGCAAACCCTGGAGAACTTCTTGGGCAACGAATGGCTTCTTTTTTTGGCTAGCATTAGCGCTTGTATAGGTCATGCGCGCTTCATTGCACGGCGGGCTGTTCGGTCCATGAACGCCATCGATCGAGTCCACGGAGAAAATTAGTATGCAATGTAGGATATGACGCGACGGAACGAGACTCGAAGAATGTTGTGGTAACCAGGGAATCCACATTTCGTTGAGGTGCGGGTTCAAATCTGTTTCAAGTGCTGCTTGCAAGGCTCAAGAGGTGACGACATGCAAAGGGATTATTAGATCGAGTGACCAACATGGCGTATATCCTGCCACCATGCAATGCATGATGTCAGATTGATCGGATTTGACCTGTCGACGTCCGGCCGACGGCTGGGGCCGCACATATATCCGTGCGCCTGATATTGAACTTTGATTGTTCAGGCAACTGCAGGTTGAAGCTGAGATAGAGAGAGATAAGTTCGAAAGCGGGCTGCTTGGTGTTTGATAGCGACCTCGTTGACGTGCCCCTGGGTTTATGTTGACGTGAATTGCAGCAAATTTGAGGCGGAGATATTCGAAGAAGCCCTCTTGCGCTACCAAATAAGTACAGGTGGCGGCGATATGTCTTTACTTCGCAACGGATGTTCGCACCCACGGCGTCATAGCGGGCGGAGGGAAGATGGAGTCGGACTCCGTTGGAGTGTGAAATTTAAATATGACAAGAACCTGAATGACGTCATTCTCGTGTCAATGACACCACAACTTGAAATAGAAATCGATGACATCACGCGGCGCCACTACATATACATCATATCAACGTGGACAAAAACGAGCGAGACGAGAACATCCGAGTTGCTCGATATTAAGTATGAACAAAAAGAAGTTGAGAAAAACAAAGGCACCATCTTCAAACGAGATCCTGGCAGTCAATAAGAATAATGAATCGAAAGAGAAGACCAAGACCACGTATAAACTTTTGTTATTGTGGTGGAAATTGCATCGAGCTAAATCCTGGATATGCTCCATATTGCCCACTCGAAGTCGGACCATGCGGACGCATCGGCTGAGGTTGCGCGAACACACCTCCACTTGTTCCCGTCACAATTGAAGGGCGAGGTTGAGGCGATCGGCTCCCAGAACCCAAGCTCACGCTGGATACACCATGTCCATGGAATACCCCGGACGTGTTCTGTAGCAGGTGAAAGTAAGCACCAAGACAAAACAAAAGTCAAGTAAAGACCAGCGTACCGGATTGATCGGGGAACGGCCAGACATCCGACTTGATAAGGACGAGGACGAGGAGGAGCGGCTCGGTGCGTCCCCGACCGGTAGATAGTTCGGCAGTTCCGGGTACATCGATGATGCCGATGTACCTGTCCCTGCTCCTGGACTTGACCGGTTCGTGACGCTCGCTGTCAACCCATCTCGAACAGTCGTCATCGCCATGTAATCCGGTACACGGAATGATCCAGTGCGTCTACCAGTGTTCGAGCCCGAGGAGGGTGGGTCCGGGGGTTTGAGTGGGTTGCAGTAAGTTTTGCGTTCCCCCGAAACAGCATACATCGCTTGTGGTCCAGAAGACCCGGACCCGCCACTGCATCGTGGATCACATTCACATTCTTGGCTATTTCCACAGCACGTGGTGCCGCTTCGGCTGTGATAGCGTCCATCCGCCGAAGACGGATGCTGAGAAGAGCGCGTGTGACTGTGATGAGGATTGGGACCCGAATTGGAATTGGAATCTGCGTCGTTCGAGAATGTAGCCATCGAATTCATTGAAAGTTCATATTGGCTGAAACTGGTCGTCGTTCCCACTGCATCCGCCGCGGCCGCGCTGGGCGATACAGCAATCTGTCTCAGCCATTCTTCGAATTCCCGTGTTTGAAAGTCGGAGGCAGAGTCGCTGCTCGGTGGCGCGGAACTGGGTGGTAAAGAGAGGATCGTGCAGTCGAGACAAAAGGAGCATGATGCGGGGTCTGTACACGTAGCGTACGCGCCACCCGGTGAGATCGGCGCATTGTTGTGCTGGCTGCACCCCGGACACCGACAGGAGTCGCCACAGGTGCATGTGGAAGGAAAGACACCCGGCGCAGCCTGCCATGCATCAAACCCAGACGGTGTGCCTGGAAGCACGTTCTGTTGGAAAGGTGACTGATGACGTACTGGTGACGCACGTGCGTCCCCGACCCTCGAGGGTGGCTTGGTTTCCAAGTGATCTGGCGCATGGATGTGGTCATAGGCTCGGCCGTATGGGCTGAAGTACATGTTTTCATGCGTGTGGTGGCGGTTAATATGGCTGTGAGGAATGCTAGAAGAAGGGTCATGGAGTGGACCATCATTGCGAGGTGGACGAGGGAGGACGGGGCGAAGCTCTGCAATGCGAGCGAGGACATGGGAAGAAAGGGGAGAGGGAGGATCCCTGTCACCACGAGATGATTCTGCGTGGTGATTATGATGATGGGGATGATGGTGTCGCTCTGACTTGACTACATCTTGGTGGTGAACAGAGGGGCGACGACGGCCAGCAGGTTTGCGGAGCGTACAACAGTCGCACTGTTCACCTTTGGTACATCTACAGCCACTGGGAGAGGTTTCACCTTGTGAAAAGTCAATACTGTAGGTGGGGGTGGTCAAAGGATGGCGCGTCGGGCCTACCGCTATGGTCGGAATCAATTGACCCGTCAGACACCGCGGGCAATATAGCGATTGCTTCCAGGTCATCGGATAGACCGTGTGGAAACGCAGCAATAGCCGGCAATTTGGTAACCGCTAAGGACAAAAGAAAGAAAGAAAAAGTGAGTGAGACCATCGGACGGGGACGAGTGACTGCGCACCCTTTTTTGAATGGGAGGGGTCCAAGAGTGTGTTGGAGGATGCTTCTTGTACGCCACACAGACATTTGACATGCACTTGTTTTGTTTTACGGAGTTCTCTGCAGTGTTCGCACTGCGTGACGGGACGACCCTTTTTCTTAATTTCGAACAAGGGACGATCGGTGTGTTTACAGGCCGAGGACCGATGTCCCTTTATGCAAGTTTCACTGCGGAGGATCGATGAGATGGGGAGGGTGGGCAGGGTCATGGACCTACCACGCATACTTCTTATCGTTGACGAGAACCTGGGTGGGTGTGGGTAGGCAGACAGTCGAGAAGGAGGGGAACGTACCATAGTGGTAGCACGCCCGGACGGAATGGTGGTTCAACACCGCCCGCGACGTCGAGCGTACGAGCTATGAGCTACAAAGCATCGAGTCCTGAGGAGAGAGGGTATTTAAACAGCATGCAAAAGAAAGGAACGGGGCTGTTGACGATCGTTGACGACCCGAGCTCGCCTTTAATCGTCGTATTGCATCTGTGGATCCTCAGCCACAGGAAACAAACAAGTACAAATCAGACACAAGGATGTGACAATTGTGACAGATGTGACAGTGACAGTGACAGCGGAGTGTGACAGGATAAGTGATTGAGTGATTTGTGCCAAAGGACGGGTGTCATGTCACACATGGAGGTACTTTGTCTAGACAAAAATAGCACTACTACTGTCACTCCAAGATCTGCCGTTCACTTCCCTGCCTCGCCGCCACCGCATCGCAATCTTCCTTCCTTTCAGAAACGTTTTCGCCTGCGTGTCATCAAGGCTATACCGCCATTGGTCCATGCTAAATAGGCATTTCGTTGATATAGAAACATCTCTCAACTTAGACTACATCCCTGTCAAATATACCTGATCGCACTGATCAACAACTGGTGGGTATTCTAATACCAACAACACGTTCAAGCCCCATGGTTATTATGGGTAGTACGGGGGGAAGCCATGCGTCGTGTGGGTGGCTCGCTTTCACGACACCTCTGCGTCAGTCGCGCGCTGCTGTCTTCTCGCTTTCTTGGCCGCATTTGCTGCGGCTGCTTTTGCTTTTTTGGCCTCCGCACGCGCTACCTTTTCCTCCTCCTCCATTCTCTTCGCTTCCTCTGCTTTTCGTTTTTCCTCCTCCACCTTGGCTTTCACCTCCGCTGCGGAGTTCCCTCCCTTGGTCTTCTTTTTCGCCTCTCGCGCCTCCTTTTCCTCCTGTTTGATCCTCTTGATGCGGGGATCCAAACTCAGCGTGAGATCGACCAGGCTGCGCAACCGGGCCGTATCTTCCTTCTTCCGTCGGGCGCGCTCAGATTTGTTCTTCTTCTCCGTGTACCGCTTATCGTCACGGCTGTATCCCGACGCCGTCTGTCAACCTCCGCCTCACACGCAGGATGAAAAAAAAAAGAAAAGGATCACGACCAACCTATCGCTTCCTTCGTTGACCTCCTTGTCCAAGTATTCAAACGACCGCCAACTATCAAAGTTGTACCAAAAGTCGTAAAACGCTTCCACCTTGTCCTTGGGATCATCATACGATCCCAACAGCGGTACTGGCGTCTTCTTGCTAAACCGTGATTCCATCTCGTAAATCGGGGTCCACGACTCGAAAAACAAGTCGACGTCATTGGCTTTGCCCTTGAAGTCTGCAGCGGTCGGTGCATCCTCTTCGAGTGCGAGGTAATGGGGATCGACCGAGTCAAATTGTCGACGTCGCTCAGGGTTTGAGAGCACGTCGTGGGCTTTTGAAATACATTTGAAGAAGGCGTCATCGTTGGTCGTGTGGGACAGACCGGCCTTCTTATCGGGGTGGTGTTTGAGCACCTTTTTGCGATCTATGGTCGACAGTGACGATGACCAGATCGATGCATGGAGAGAGCGTGCAGGGATATGATATAGATCAGGATCAAGTGGGGCGAGGGGTGTGCAAATGCGTACGGGCAATTTTGATTTGTTCGGGCGTGGCGTTGTAACGCAGTCGAGAGAGCCCAAGAACCTGGTAGTGATCTTGTTTCTATGAACGCACGTTGTCAGCATCGATCTGAAAACGAGAATACAGAGCAACAAGGTGGAACACGGCGAAAGAAAATACATGGCCGAAGGGAGACAAAACAAGGCAGAGATGGAAACGGACCTTCCACTCTTTGGGATCGAGCAACAATAGCTCCGGTGACTCTTTCTCATCCCCAACACCGAGATCGTCCTCGCCGTTCAGTCCGTCCGCACGGAGCGCCTCGATTCGCAAGCGGTCTTGCTCGACCAGCTCGTCATGTGCATCAAAGGAAAGGTTGTGCAACGCGCGACGCACGTGTGCAAGGTATGCGGATCCAGCAGGAATGAGTTTGCGCTGAACGAGAGCTGGCCCGGCGTGAGTAGCAGAGTATGAGAGGACCGTTTCTTGCGATGCGACTTACGAGCGAGGGTCTGGGCAGCCGGCGAGTCCGGCGCGGCCCAGTTTTGCGGAAGGGCAGGGAGGACGGCAACGCTAGCCATCGCTGAAACTGGAGTTTTTTTCTTTTTTTCTTTTCTTTCGTCCGGGTGTGTCTGTGGTACACGCGGAAAAGATGTGTCACAAATCAGGTCACGTGTAGGAAGACTCATTTCCCCGTCCTAGTCGAACTTCTTTTGGTTCAAACCACTTCGCGGGCCATTTCCGATGGCAAGTGCGGCGCACGAGAGCTCGTTCTCGACATCGACACAGAACTCGCATTCCCGCTTGCGACTTCGCACTTCTTGTTAATACTGAACTTCGCGCTCTGCCAGCGTGGCCCTCGGGTCCGGGGACGTCACTTCCGAGCTGAGACCAGAGCCCGCGGAATGCTCTAGCCAACGAGGCCGATATTATAGTGTTCCCGTGTTGTTGCCGCTGGATTCGGAGACGGTTGTTTCAGGATATACAGCGTCGGGTTGGAGTTGCAGCAGGTGGCGCAGGCGGGGAACTTTGGCTCGTGCTCGCACGAACAACGATGAGCTTGGACATCAGTCCTTTCTTATGACTGAGTCGGATCACCCGCGCGAGTATGTATTCGCGTGTGGGCGGGGACAAGTAATAAGCCAGGATGATGAAGTTGCGCACGAAGCCGTCCGATGAAAATACTATGCGAACTGGAAGATCAGCACGAAACGCGCGGCGGGGATGACTCAGGCTTCCACCGAAATCTTGATGTGCTGTCTTCCTCTCCCTTTCTTGCTTCGGCTTCCCGTTCTCCCGTTCTCGACGAACCTGGACCCGGAGTGCTCAGTGGTACCGTCGTTTCTAGTAAAACTCGCCTTTCTAATCCCATTGCTCTCCTCTTCTCCCCTACATCTTTCTCTGGCTCGTCGTCACAGTCGTCATCTACGGCCTTTTTCCTTTACTACCTGCTTCAGGTTCTGAGTCCGCTTCACCGACGTCGACACAGCCCGTCCACTCCTTTACAAACCCCGCATGAGAATATACAATTCGACGTGCCCATACGAAGTCACGACACGATGCGCATGAGGCCGTAACGGTCCGATTAAGTGCGTCTCGTGCAAAGTCAAGACTGCAACTTTGCCAGCGGTCTTGATCCCGCGCCACTCTCGTACCATCAGAGCACCCATCGCCCAAACAGAACCACTTACCCTCCCCAAGTTCCAGCTCGTTTGAGAACGTGGCAGTAGCAAGCATCCATAGAAGCCCCAGCAGCCAGTTGCATAACACGTATCAGGCTGCCGTTTCTTGGTGCCTTGTTCATCAACCGTTACAACGGCTCTTCCAGTGACTCCTTTTTAGTTATTCCATGCCACAATCGAGGCGAATTTCAGGAGTGCGGTTGGAGTGCGGTCCGCCAAACCCCCACCGGCAGGAACAGCCCACATTACCTAGCACAAAAAACCTTGTGTCTTCATCGACGACAGATCAAACATCGTCGATATCGAACCGATATTACTAATGTACCTTTCTGTAAGTATGGATGCAACCGTAACGCGTAACGGGTGTGGTTGGTTGCTACTTTTTCAGGCATAACGCAGCCCGGGCTGGCAGCTGGAGCCTCGGCTGCTAATGATAGCAACGTCACGCGTCACGCGTAACGTGGGCTACAGGACTTTTTTTCACTTTCTCTCATTGTAGTACTGCATTCAACACCGTAACACTGAGGCGGAGAGCGGCAGGTGACCCTCCTAGAATAAAGTCCGTGTGTTGAGTCCGCATGAGTTACTATCCCTTCCACTGGTTTCGGCAGTCACAATAAGTCACGAATTGTCACAGTCGCTCAGAGCGTGACAC
>JBBPOM010000090.1:0-52709 GCA_038091455.1 Leccinum uliginosum
AAAGGGAAGCCCAGTTAGTGCAAAATCGCGCATCTGAACTAGAACTACGGGAGTTGGAGCTCAGCAAACAGATCGAGGCAGCAGAAGGGTGTACGGCTCTTCCAGAAACGGAGAAGGAGGAGATTGAGAGACTGACCAGTGCACTTGCGGACCAGACAGTTTGTTCTCCATTTCTCCATATCTTACGACACATGTTGTGATACTTACACCCTTGCTTACTAGGCAGCGGTGGAACAGCAACGGAACACTTGTCAAGAATCTACGAAACGCGTCAACGATCTCGAAGCCACGGTTGCATTCCTCCGTTCTCAATTATCACCCGAGCAACTTGCCTCCATTGATTCTGCACACAACCAAACTACGATGGGACCGACGAATTCGACGCAAACACCAACGGTAATGGCCGTTTAGCCGCAGTTTGGAGGATCACGTCTCACATACTCGTAGCCCCAAGCAGATCCCAGCACTAACAAACGTAGTGATATGATCATGTTGAAAATCCCATATCGTGTGTGTATTTCTCGATTATCATTCGGTCCGTATTCCGTTTTCATGGAGGCAAACAAGTCTATCAAGAAGCCATCGAGTGAAAATAATGGACCCCGGGATGAACGAGGAAGCGTACGTGAATTTGAACAGCACTATGACATTTACACCTGTAACTCACATCGGAAGCTAGGTGTCTTCTTCACAAGTTCCAGTCACCATAACTGTTCTTGAGAGCCCTCTGCCGCACGCAGGAAACACGCCGATTTTCAATCCTAGCGACTACGAAGTCTGCATCCATACGTGTAACCCACTCCCGTGTCGAAACGAGGCTCAATCCTTTCTGTGGCCTCGCAAGCAGCCATCTCTACCGCGCCACTCGCTTTCGGCGAAGAAGCACCGGCATTGTACGCCCGATTGTCCAGGCCATCGGCTTATAACTATGCCAGTGACAGATGTTATGAAGCTACCTCGCAGAGCCAAGTGTCGCCCTCCATCCGATGCAGAGATAGCTTTGGCGGCAGAAGAGATCAGTAAATTACCTGCTAACGAGCAATCTGGTGAGCAAAGGACCGGGACTGACGGAGAAAATGGACTTGAAAGTTCAGGAGAGTCAGATGGGCCTGGAGAAGATGAGGGAAGGTCAACACGAGAGGAAGAAGTCGAACAGGAAATGGGAGAGGAACTGCCACCAATGAAGTCAAAAGTGACGAAGCGTCCGCGGTCACGCCGAGTAGGTGCGGAGGAGCACCAGCGCGCTAAGAAACGGTGGCGACGGTCTGGTATGGCTGCAAAACCATGATAGCGATGGTCGCACTCTGAAGCCGACGCGACAGAAGGGGGGCAGATCTTTATCGGAAGAAATAGTTTACATTGTTGTGTGTAGTCTCAAAGTGTTCTAAGTCCCCGCAAGCACGCTAAATGTAACCACATGTACACAACTTTCACGGGCCATGCAATGAGATAAACCCCTCGTCCGGTCCAACTCTCCCAGTGCGTCTCCGGATATCCGGAGACATGTTACCCATTGCGCCAGCCGTGCGGGGGTCAGCGTAGAAGTGACCCGGAGGGATCGGATTAAATGCTGGGGGAGGATGCTCTGGGTGACGAGAGCCGTAGGCGTAGTTGGGTTGCATCGCAGAACCGGAGGGATTTCGAGCGATACGAGGAGACTCGTGGCGAAAGTCTGGAGGTTGCATTGAACCTGGCCGTGTGTGGACTTGCATGTGATCCTCCTCTTGTGGACGCTGCTGCTTCAGCACCTCGAGGAGTGGGGTAGGGTCGTAGTGGAGGGTTGATCCAAAGTCCACCTGGAATCTAGCAGACGTCAGATGGCGCGTGCGCGGTGAAACCGCGGAGGTTATACTTACTGTTGGGTGCCCACGTCCCACTGTGGCCCCCGCTGCGCCCGTGCCCTAATCAGCAGAGAATTCCATTCCGAGGCAGCTTCCTAAGGCCTGATTAGTGTATGTCTCGTTTTGAGGGAACGCAACTGACGATTGACTGTGCCAAAGCGCCTGTTGGTGGATCGTTGTTATGTTGGTAGCGTACACGGGGCCGTTGCTTAGCAGACTTGGCGGGATATTCCTTCCGAACGAGACTTTCGACCGACAGGCTGAACTTCAGACCTATATGCTGAGCACCGTGTCGTGGAACCTTGATCACAAGAGTTTTGGCTGATTTTCCCCGAGCCATTGGCTAATTAAATGTCTTGTACGAGGTTGAGCTTGTGGATTTTTCCACAGTCAACGTTTCAGCGCCTCCATATATATAGCAGTCTCGTTGGCTTGCCACTGACTCTCGCCGCATAGACAGAAAAATCTACGGCTTAGGACATATTCAAGTAGGCCGAGGAGGATGTAAGCCGGCCAATTCGGAAGAGAATGCCCCCGTTGACGTCTGTTATGGTCTTAGCTGATCGGTGCTCTATCGCTCACTCCGAGTTTTCGTCTCCACTTTGGTAGCATTCACGACTATCACGATGGCCAATCTACGCCAGAACATACTCTCTCAACACACCCTTCGTCAGCTCAAGTTCATCATCCCTGGCGCATTCATCACGTTCCTTCTCAATACTCATGGGATCTTGTTGAGCCTGCTGTCCACGCCCAACGCTAGCTCAGGAGACTGGTCGAGGTGGGCAGATCGTCTGCTTTTGCAGCCTTGCTTTGATTGACCGCGAACAGAACAGTTGCACTCATTGCATCATGTCTTGGCGGTCTCGTGATTCTCTTGTTTCTCTACATTTTGCTCCTGCACTGGATTCGTGGGGTTAAGCCCGACGTAAGTCTGCACAGCTATCCGCGATAATATATCGTCACGCCTTATGTTTGTTTTCCACTGGAAGTACCGTTCGTGGAGGAAGTCGGGCGTCCTTTCACGCGTCATTCCAACTCTGACTGCCGCCATCGTCGCTGGCTGGTCCCTGCTTTCCATTACGCTCGGAAGGTGGTCGAGTCTGGGATACTTGAAGGGTATAATCGGAGGTAGTGTCCATCGTGCTCTGTTATTCAACACCCACCGATTCCGAATCCAGCTTCTGGCCTGTATGCCCTCGTCTTTGGTTTGATGGGCCTGCTACCCGCCCCGATGATCCGACGGTCGTGATCATAGCTTGTCTCGGATCGAACCAAGTTTTTTTTTCTCCTGTTCAAGGACTGACATCATCATCTGCGTGCTCATGTTCTCAATCATTGTCTTGGAGTACATATCCGTTGTATCTACTGCATTTGTACGGCTGTTTTCTCGGTTTTGTTCTGCAGCGTGTGTTGGCGATCATCTTCAGTACATACTTACTACCAATCTTACAGGATTCACAATTCCATCCTCTGACTCGTGATTTTTTTTTGTAAATAATGTTCACGGCTTCAAGGACACGTCATTACATACCACAGTAGCCGAGGCACCGGTTTCGGGAGTAAACTGTAGGCGGATATTCTTCCTTTGCTCTTTCTCTTGACAGTATCGACACTAGTAGAAACTGTTTCATGTCGTCCAACTTTACGCGCATCGTTCTCCGTGAGCGTCCGGAAGCAGACATCCTCCCTGACACTTTCGAGTCGCAGACCGTTTCAAAGGATGACCTGAAGGCTGGGCCGGGAGAAGTCATCGTTCAAGTGACATATCTCTCTCTCGACCCCGCCATGCGAGGGTGGCTGAGGGACACACGCAGTTATATCCCTCCTGTCAAGGTCGGCGAGGTGATGCGTGCTGGTGGGATAGGTGTCGTTGTGGAGGCCGGACCAGGAAGTACCCTCACCCAAGGCGATATGGTGTACGGTACGCTCGGTACGTAGGGCGTTGCGTTGCCCCCCTTGTCCCTGACCTGGATGGATCCGCACGTTCAGGCTGGACCGAATTTGTAAATTTGAAGGACGCAACTCTCAGAAAGATAACGTGAATCTCAAAAGGCTGTTGCCATTACAAGCGTGTACGTGCTACCACTGACGCTTTCCCAAGTCCCCCTCCAGGCACCACGGCACTGGATTTTTTGAATACGCTCGGCATGCCCGGTATGGCTCGTTCAAGTTGTTTTTGACGTGTCTCTTTTTTTTAATATCTGATTTGTATGACAATGCCAGGCATGACTGCCTACTTCGTGAGCGGTCAGGGATGATCCCCGATCCGAATACGCTGACACGCTTATCGGTTGCGACAGGGCCTCCATGATGTAGGGCAACTGAAGCGCGGTGAGACTCTCCTTGTGTCTGGCGCTGCCGGCGCCGTTGGATCCCTCGTCTGTCAGCTCGGCAAACGTGTTGGTGCAAAGGTCGTGGCCCTCGCTGGAAGTGACGACAAGTGTGCCTGGCTTCGGGACGAGCTCGGCGTCGACGTGGCTCTGAATTACAAGAGCAGCACGTTCCGAGAGGATTTCAAGAACGCCGTCGGTTATCTTGATGTCTTCTTTGACAATGTCGGCGGAGAAATTTTGGATATGGCGTTGAAGCGGTTGAACATGGGCGCAAGGATAGCACTGTGTGGTCGGTGGCGTTTTTCATTGTGTGTGATGGGGGCGAACTGACGACCCCTTGCGACGTTTTAGGTGCCATCTCTACCTATAGTACGTGCATGTTGACCGTCTTCCATTAAGCCTGTTTTAGAAAGTACATCCCCTTCACACTCGATCAGATTCGCCAACGCCTCGTGGTCTTGAAAACTATCTGAACCTGATCGGACAGCGGGCCAAGATTCAAGGATTTGTTGTGTAGGCCTCCTTCGTCGTCCGAGGCTTGGTCTGTGCGCCTCACCTTGTATAATAGTTTCGACTATGCTTCGCAGTTTCCCAGCGCCATCGCTGATTTGGCTGTCGGCCTCGCTGATGGAACGTTCAAACGCAAGTTCCACATCGTCAAAGGGTTGGAAAACGCACCCGAGGCATTATTGATGCTGTTTTCGGGGGAGAACAAGGGGAAACTGTAAGTTCTTCTGATCGTTGTCATCCAGTTGCGATCTACAATGCAGATCAAACAGAGTCGTGCACGTATCCGACGTGCAAGACACTTCATTACCAAAATTATAAGGCTATGAGCCTCCCTTGTCTCACACACGTGTTCAAACGTCAACACGACGAAAGATCGACGTATGAACTTGTTTCTTTACGTATTCTGGAACAAAGAAAGAGATGTATTACACATAGTAGACAACGAAAAAGACCCCTCGTTCCACGTTCATATCGTCCAAGATTTATGCCAATGTACCCTTTCCAATCACTTCCTTGGCGAATCACCAGAATTCCGTCCACTAGATCTTTGCAGCTGACGACTAGACGTTTGCGGCGTGTTCCAACGTTGCATTACCAATCTTCTCATCGAACAACCTCGAGGCTGAGTTCCTTTGTGATTCGAGAGCCGGAAGATGGCCCGTTGGGACGAGGCCGTTGTCCTCGTGGTACATCTGCCTTGCTCTGAGGAACGCGAGGTGCTGCGTGGTCAGAGCTATCGAACCGGTGCAGATTCGCGTCAGACTTCTTTTCTCTGCGCCTCTGGGGGAGAACATCATCATGTATGTACGTACTTTTCGAAGAAGAACAGAGGAGGGTCTTGTAAAGGAAAAACCCGAGGACCGTGGCTGGGATGTTGGTGAGCGCGGATATCGCTGCGTATGGTCCGCCGGCTGCTTGGCGACCCCAGATGGTCAGCGCCATGAGACGCCCACCGACGTCGCGTGCCGTGTTTGCGGCAACTAGAAACGGACCGATGAGTAAATGTTGACAAGTAAGGAATGGACTGCGGGAATAAGGCACGTACTTGCGGTCGGAGCAAAACCCCAGATGGCCATTCCGCTTGTGACATAAATTGAACGACAAAGTCATAAAGTGAATGCCAGGGATACGTACTATGTAAATCCGATGACCCAAGGTGCCGCTGCGGGTGGTATAAAGTGATTGGTTGGATCGAGACATGCACATATCGCTAAACCAAGCACGAGATCCTTTTGCATACTGTATTGAATGGTGACTGTCAGGAAGAGAGCGCGAAGTGCTCACGGTCATGAACTCGTTGAGGAGGACTCGGTGTAAGTTCGTGCCGGCCAACACGTAGAGCCCGAAAATGCCTGCCGGACCATCGGGGCTGAACATTAAGGTGTCGTAGACGCCTTTCTTGACGAGAACCTCTTCGGCGACCTTTGGGGAGGAGGGTGAGCCTTGCGCGGTCTGAGCCTGATCGAGAAGGAACGCACGACGAGTAGATCTTTCCACTGGACATATACGACGAGACATGCCAGATAAGAGCCGAAAATCTGCGCGACTATGTACCTGGACTCGACGTCAGCATTCCCTAATGCGAGGATCGCGAGAGAAGAACCTACAGGGGAGCTTTTCGCACAGGAAAATCTCCGAAAATGACAGCCGAGATGGTAACGCCAGGGTTGAAGTGACCAGCAGAAGCCGGAGCGCAAATCGTGATTGCGAGCACGATTCCGATGGAATAAGCAACGCCAATGGTGAGTAGAGCTGGATGTCGAGGTCAGGGCGAATGATTGACACTATGGGGACGTGAACTGACAACCGATGGGTTGAGCTGTGAGACTCCCCACAACGAAACCGGCAGTAGATCCGACACCTGCGGCATAGTGGTCAGGATAATCACGGCACTCGGGGTAGAGAAGGTCGATCAACCAGCGTAAACGTATAAAAATACACCGAGCTGTTCGCAAGCAAGTCATCAGCGACATCCGAGAGGGGGTATGATGGGTGTTGAATACCATTTCGGCAAATAGTTCGGTAAACAAGTGGACTTTGGTGTGCTTGATCCTCTCCCAAGAATTCATATACTGTGGTTGGGGGGTAAGGTCACTGAGGCGAACTGTCGGATGAGACATGGTAGGCGACAAGAACGAAGGAATAGCGGATGTTGAGCCAAACCTTTTAACTTTATCTCCCAGCAGCACATGACATGGTAACTGAAATGAACTTGATCTCGATCCTGGCTGAATATAGATCACTATTGCGAGTCGCATAGCTTTCAACCTGGTAATTTAGTAGCCTATTGCTGACCGTGTGATGTGATGTGTTACTTATGGTGCAGACGAACCTCAGGTCCGCCTGGCTGAATGGAGATGTCCTCGGAAGGGCGGAGAAGCAGTGCTCGTCTGTGTGGCTTTCAAGAGTCGAGTAGGAGATGAATTGCAAAAGGTAGACATGCTACCGTCCTAGTCGGGCCATGTGGGTGGACTGGGGTCGAGGTATACCGTATGATTGACACGAGATGTCATAAGCTTGTACGCCTGTTGGACGAGCCCTCGGAAGTCCGTGTCGGAACCGACCAAAAGAGCAAATGCACTAGACAGATTGAGAACAGAGTCGCAATGGAATCCCGGTGACAGCCCGCCCACACACCGGTGGTGGCCGGGACCGCTGTGAGCGAGGAAGCCTTCTGTGCACCACACCGGCCTCTACATATTCCTTGGAAAGCGATGGTAGGACCCCTGGGACCACATTCAAACTCCGGGTGGCGCTGTTTCTCTCAGCGCGAGCGATGCGGACGACGAGCTCAATATTTGGACAGTTGCGCTGATGGCCGGTCCGTGCGCATGTAGACGGTGACGTCGTGCACGTCAGTGGGAGAGACTTGTAAGGATGAAACAGAGTACATGGGGTCCCTTGGTGGAAGCGGTGTCGAGTTCCCGCGTGTTGTATTGGGCTTCGAGGAGTGAACGACTTTTCGACTCGAGTTCAACTGGCCCTCCTCTCCTCGTACATAAAATTAAATTGTATCCTCAAGGGCTTTACCTTTTTTTTTTTCTTTTCCGCGAGTCTACGCCTTGTCTAGGCCTTGAGTCTCTTTTCCCCAGGCGGTCTCTAGTCGCGTTACTCCTTGCTATCTCTCGTCAATTCTGCTGTCTTTTTGCTCCTTTTCATCTTCTTCTCTCCTTGATTTTTCTTCGCTTCTCATCTCTTCACAATGGCAACCACTTCCCGTTCGAAGCAGACTAGGAAGGGCATGGATCCCACTACCCGGTATGTCTACGCTCACATCGTAGCCGCATGTGTTCCCCCCTCCGTCAGCCTTACGCCTTACTCCTCCCTCCCTTCAGCCGCCCAGCGTGGTCAGGGCCAAGGGCTTCCCCCACATTCTCTCCCGCCAACACCACATCCCGCCTACCCAATGGACCTCCACCTCCAGCTCAGGGGGGGTTTCCCCCATTGTCCGCTCATACCAACGGCACTCGCCCCCAGGATGCGCCCCAAGATCGCAACCTACAGAGTCTAGCTGGTCTAACTGTGCGTCTTACATGCTTGATTTCCTCCCATGTCACGACACTACATCTTCCCGTCGCATTGTCAGGGTACAACCGTCACTTTATTGACAAAAACTGGCCAGCGCTACGAGGGTGTTATCTCGTCTACTAGCCCTGACGGTGACACGGCTGGTGTAACCCTGAAAGACGCCAAGGATATATCAAAGCCGACCACCCCACTCAAAGACTCTCTTTTCATCGCCTCCACAAGCATCGACACTTGGCAGTCTGGCCCAGCTGATGCCAAGGTGCCCAACGGTGACAGTGAGTTTTAAAACGCAATCACTCGACCGCATCACCTTGCCTCTTTCCTTGGCGTCTCGTCCTAACCTGATATTGGTACTAATATCGCTACTTTCCGTGCCAGCTTTTCGGACGGACACCGATATCAGCAAAGGAAAGGCTATGCGAGAACGCGAGTTGCAAGCATGGCAACCTTCAGACTCGACGGCGTCGTCTGGTCCACCTACAGTTCACCACGATGGGGCCGGAGATGAAGTCACATTTGGATCTGCAGCAGCCACTAACCCCTCGTGGGACCAATTCGCCGTCAACGAACATATGTTTGGTGTCACCACGTCCTATGACGAGGAAGTCTATACGACCAAACTTGATAGGAATGCAGCAGACTTTAAGGAGAGGGAAAGAAAGGCTCAACGCATCGCCAGTGAGATCATGGGGGTATGTTTTATAACCCGAGAACATTTCAGGGGTTCATCCAACGATGTGCTTACGTGTCTAACAGACTACCATCAACAATCCGCATGTAGCAGAGGAGAGAAATTTGAACCTCGATGACAGTGGTGTAAACGAGGAAGACAAGTGCGCCATCTCATTCTTGTCTTATTCTTATTTGCGCGTCCTTACCGTGTAACATAGATATGGTGCGGTTGTTCGTGGTTCAAATGCGTACATTCCCCCGGGTGCACGCAAACAACACCAACTGCAGCAACAGCCTAGTTCATCAGCTACCAACACAGCACAGCCGAGAACCGATGTTCCCAAGGTTTCCGTCAATGGCCCTGATGGACCAGCGGTAGCGGCGAAGGACCCTACTGCCAAGTCAACTTCTCCTGCACCGTCGACGTCGTCTGTGAACAAGGTATGCGGCCACTCGTATAAGTCATCAAGCATCGGATCAGCCTTCTTACTGATCACCATGCATTTCATCGGTATCTTTATAGCCTCCAGCAGATCCTCTCCCAGCGTTCCGTGACTTCGTGACCAACGAGAGACAACGCTTGACCCAAAAGAAGCAGGCTCTGGTCAAAAGTGAAATGGACAAGCGCAAAGCGGAGCTACTCAAGTTCTCTCAGACGTTCAAGGTACGTGTCTCATGTTTGCATCCTTTTAGATTATCAGCTAAAATTCTACGTGACTTAATATAGCTTAACAAACCCATTCCTGATGACCTGGTGCCAATTTTGGCCAAAGACGAGGAAAAGCAACGGCAGATCCGTGAGAAAGCTTCCCAGGATGCATCGTCGTCGACTGCACGAACCATCGGTGCTCTAGGGACGCTCAACCCATCTCCTAGTGCTTCGCGTATGCCCCAAGTACCTACCTCTACCAAAGGTTCGCCTGAAATAGCGCGGAAACCTGTCGTGGTTACTAGCACCTCAGCAAAGGCACCCGCACCGACTTCCTCAGCATCCACACCCAAAACAGTTGCCAAACTATCGGATCCTGGCAAGACAAACGGCAAACCAACCATCAACATGTTCATTCAGGCCATACCTCCTTTTAAAGGGAATAAGACAAAGTCCCCTAGCCCACAAGCAAACGGAAGCTCGTCGACAACTACTACTGTGCCGACCTCGCCCACTTCAACGAACAGGCTAAACGCAAACGCGTCATCTTTCCGGCCGAATCCAAAAGCAAGCGCTTTCACCCCTGTATATCGAGCGCATTGTTGCCCCCCACCCAGTGAAACTGACTTTGACTCTTTGTTTGTTCTACATAGGGGCCCACTTCGCCTATTCCCAGCACTACATCTGCCTCGGCCTCTGCATCACCACACGTCAAGCCGGCTGAATCGGTGAGTATGCTGACTGTTGGTGGTAATGTGTCACACTGAATGTCCTTGTAGGCTCCCACTACTCCTAACCCTTTCTTTGGCACCAAAATCGTCAAGAAGGCTACGGTCCACATCAAGGATGACTTCAATCCTTTCAAACACAACAAGGTTGCTGAGGCTAACAACATCAGTATGACATATTTCATGTGCCTGTGCAACATCCTTATTTGCTGTTAGCCGCGATTTGGCCGTACAGCGGTAAACGATACGCAAACATGTTCCCTCCTCTGCCTCACCAGCCACCTCAACAACCCGCTCACATGGCACCGCCTGGTCCGCCACCCGTCACACATCACCCATACGAGGAAGGCGAACAGCGTTTCATTTACGTTCCTTACTATCACGGACAGGTACAATATTGCTCATTGTCCGCTTTTCGGTACTGACCTCTTGCGTTAGCCTATGATGCCTGGCATGGCTCCACCACCACCTGGTGCCTTTGTATCAGCACCTTTCATGCAGCCGATGCCTTACCCTCCCTCCATACCACCAAACGCACAACGTAAGTCGTCGTCAGTGTACCACTGAGCGATGAACTAACCCATCGGCTAGCTATGTACGCTGCATCTCCAATGTCACAAATGCCACGTACGTGTTGCTTTGCGCATTTTGAACTTTTCATTGATCATTTCCTGCTCTAGCGCCGCAATACATGCAACCGCCGCCAGGGACGTACCCTCCTCCACCAAACGGCGCAGCTCCCCGTCCCTCCATGCCACCAACTCCCACACCCATGCACGCACACCCATACTACCATCAGAGCCCACAATGTTTGTTGTTGACTCGAACTCAAAGCTGTTCTGGTGACTAACGCCCGCTTTGTAGTACAACACGCCGTCCCGTACCCCATGATGATGCCTCCAGGAGGCCCGAACGGGCCTCCCCACGCGTATGAGGCAGGTCCAGCCCCTCCACCAATGGGTGGTGTAGGTCACGCATGAGCATGGCCTTGCTACATCATTCTCTCACCTTATTTTCCACTCATGCTACTGTTGTTGTGAGCTCGAGAGCAATCATGCTAGTCTCTGTTGTATGTGACATGTCCAAGGTCGAGGAAAGCGCATCCGGGCCTCGTAGGATTGTAGCTACAATACTCTACTAGCATTAATTGCTTTGGATACGGGATGTGATTTCGTGAACCGACACAGTGATTCAGGTGAAACGATGAATATGTGTGTGCACCAGCGTCGACTTTAGGAGTCGCGCGCTGAGTCATCGCCCACTTTTGATCTGGTGGTCCGTGCGCACCACGCCCGACATATATAAACCCGGGCGCGGACGTTGTGAATCCTTACCACTCTGGCCTTTTGGCTTAGATCAAGTGTAGTATCTGTTCTTAATAGTTTAACCACTATTATGAGGGCACCGCCCTCATTCTTTGGTTATTAAATTTTTGCCACCCTTGTCCTCGCGAGCTCTGCTTGCAACTCCGGGGACGTGATGACCTTGCTACTGCAGTATCGGCTTGTGTCGTCGGGGGATCTCTCTTTGTCTTCTCTTTGCTGTCTCTTCCATCGGGTGTCACTTGGCACTTTTTCTGGGATTCAGCAAACGGAATGCAAAGAAGGACTTGTAATATGAAATTTATCCACTTTTTGGAAACAATAATTGACTCTGAACTTTGAATTCTGATCTGATGTTGAGTGCCCCGAGTCGGCGAAGATCTGACTCTTTATCGTTCAAGTCGTTTCTAATTTTGCTCCACAGATTGGCAGCTGAGATCATGGTTCACGTGCTGGGACCATTGATGATTGATCTGGCCCGGCACCAAACTTAGCTCAACGTCAACCACAAGGTGACGGGCTGGTGTGCTAACATTTTGTAGTGTATCTCTGGATCACCATGATGAAATGCTCGGTTCTCTGTCGATTTCTTCGCACTCAATGACGGGTGTTTCCTCAACCCAAAGGAGTAGATGATATCAGTTCAAAGACGTTTGTGGTGACAGGGTCGGTTCGACATCGAGTTGGGTTTGAAGCCTTCAGTGCATATTGTGAAAATGGCGTCTTAAGTTGCTCATTGCGCTGACTAGCAGGGACTTGGCCAAGTGCGAGCGGACACGGAAATGTAAGCATTTCAAGTTTTACAAGATCGACGCGCTGAAAACGTTGCGCCTTGGCTATCTTCGAGCGAGCAGGCGTAGACGATGTGTCAAGCACTCGTCACAAACGCTGGAGTGATGATCAGCGAAGTCAAATGCAAGATGGCTGAGAACCATCGTGATTACGACCCTCTCATCTTCGTATCTATTGGGATGCAAGTGTATTCTCTCTCCACTGCATTGCTGAGCATCCTGCCCTTGCCATCCTCTTTTTCGGCACATTCGCCGTCATGCTTGGTTGTGGCATCAAGTTTTGCACATTACTTTTCCAAGGAAACGAAGTGGGGGCCAAGCTCCTGGAGCAATATCCTTGATAACATCAATCAGCGGAATTGGCACTAGGCTCGTCGTTCTCATTATATGAGTACTTGTTACATTATGCATGACGAGAATGGAGAGTTGACAACTGGACCCTCTCAGTGTTGAAAATCGTGTTCACTCACTGGCAAGAACTTGCTTCGCGTCTTCCTGAACACACACCCATAATTGCCTGTGTGATCGATCCAGGTTTTTGTAAATAAGAGATCATCCGCAACGAGAGGTTCAAATGGTTGGTTTCCTCTTGCAGGAAGCCGTTCCTCGTGCGATCGAAAGGGGAGGGTAGGTATCTGGCTTCTTGTCAGGTCACGGAAGAGAGCAATTTCTTGTTCACTCCAAAAGGAAAAGCATTTGCAGCCAGAGTCTGAGTGTTGCTTCTCTGTAGTGTTATCTCAGCTGAAATTACAACGTTTTTTTCTGGTATTATAGACGGCCTTTGAGAAGTATTTGCGAGCTGTTGCTTAGTGGACGTAGACGATGTGTTCAAGTTATTGCGCAATTAATGAGAATGCCGCGGCGTTCTGTTCTGTTCGTGCACGTGACCAAACGCGTCGCGTGGTTCGAAAGAAACTTGGACAGAAACACCACGCCAGCAAGTAGGAAACGACCAATGCCACCCCTGCGCAACTCTCAACTCGAACAGGAACGTGCCGAATACCGTGCCAGCATAAAAGAGGCCCTTGAGGAAGACGAGGATCCCCTCGCTGCGTATGACGATTTCATCAAGTGGACATCGCGAACCTTTCCCGAGAAAGATCCAGGTTCAGGACTCATACAGTTACTCGAGGAAACTACTAGGAAGTTCATGGACGATGCACGCTACAGCGGTGATCTGAGATATCTGAAACTTTGGTGCTCCTACGCGAAGATGGTTGAGAAACCCGCGCTCGTGTACGCGCATTTAGTGAAGAGGGAGATCGGTTGCGTATATGGGATGTTGTGGGAGGAGTACGCTCTGGCACTCGAAAAGGAGGGACGGTGCGCTTCGAATCCTGGTCTCTCATAAGCGGGAAACTGACTTGTGCGGCTCAGACGCACAGACGCCGACAAGGTATTTCGCGCCGGGATAGCGCGCAGCGCACGACCCATCGAACGGCTCAAGAAGAGATATCGGGACTTCCAGTCCCGTCCTGCCTCGAAACAACAGTCGACTTCGTTTCGACCGAGTGGGAATTCTGAAGTAGACGCACTCCGGAAAAACCCATTCAAGAACCACGTGCCAGCGCCCTCGACCTCTTCGTCGACCTCGAAACCATCGTCTGTTGCTGCCTCGAGCTCTACGAATAATCCTAGTCCGGCTCACGGTCGATATGCACCCATGCTTGCCCCACCGGCCCCGGGGAGACGGCCGGAGAAGCTTCGCTTCGACCTCTCTTTGTTGTTCACACCCTCTGGCGTTGAATACTCGGCGCAGGAAGTGCGCGCTCGCTCCATGGGTCTTCTAGGCAAGAAATGGGGTCCGCCGCCTGCTTCGGAACTGCGAGATTCTTCGTCTGGCGCTGTAAAGGTGAATTTCAACGACGATGGTTCCAGGAGTACACAGAACATGGGCGCAACCGCTGCAGGATCCAGACGCAAGAACACCAACGTCGTCAGCGAGCCCACTGTCACAATCAATACGAAGGAAGCCTTGGCAGACGTCTTTGGCATGTATAATTCTCCGGACAAGACGGTCAAGCGTGCCATGCCAGGGAGTAAGCACGCTCCTGTTCGGAAAATCGAGCCCATGGGTGGACGTAGGGTTGCCCCCGAACCTAAGCCGGAAGCTTCTCGTACCGCGTCGCAGAGCGAAAATGTGAAACTTGCGGGTTCAGGCAGGTCGTTGAACAGACAAATATGGAGCATGTCTTGAATGATACATTCTATAGCGTTCAAGCCATTTGTTGACGAAAACGTACCACGGAAGGAGAATCCTGCACCCTCGGTCAAGGCAAGTTTTTCTGTGTTCTAATTATGTTATCCCGATCTTATGTGGTGCATGTATGCGTTCACTTCTAGTTTAAACCGTATGTCGACGAGCCAAAACAGAATTCTATCGCGCCCGTTCCTGAACCGGGTCGTCGTGCGCTCTCCCTCAAAGACTCAGGGGCTGTCCCAGGCAAAGACACTTTTGCAAATCCCTCTTCTGGAAAGCAGGCGTCCACTACTGCTTCGAAACCGTCTGTACTCAAGTCTATCTCAGAAGAGTCCCAAGGATTGCCAGTGTTTTCGAAGCCGTTTACGCCTGTGTCTCAGAAGGAACCCCTCGTTCGACCGTCGCAGACAAAGACTGGTCCTGACACAATAGATTTGAATCAAGGACAGGGACAACCACCCCAGACGTTCGTTCCGTTCGTTGACTCGAAAACGCCCTTCAAAGTGTTTTCGCGTCCACCGGGTCAAGGTCAGAACGAGAACCCGACCTTGGGTGCTGGTGGTGGAAGCGTGTTCACACCGAAGCCTCCCTCTGCTGCGAGTCTCGGTGTTGGTGGTGGCGCGACACCTGGTGCATTCAGGCCCTTCGTTGATCATGCGCAGCCAGTCGTAACACCTGCTTCGACGAAGAAGCTCAACGTGCTGCAGCCACGTGTGGCTCCGATCCAAACGATAATTGAAGAGGCCTACACGGACGAGTCGAGCGAGGCCGATCTACGTGGGGACCCTGATGCAGAAGACGGACCCATGGTTAGCGCGGTTAGCAGTGGCAGCCGCAGCGGCTTTTCCGAGAGCGAAGACGGGTACGTCTATGAAGGTGGAGGAGCGGATGTCGAAATGGAGGCTGCGATCGTGTCGTCGAGCGACAGTCAGTTCGACGAGGAGGAAGACTACCATCAACCTGGGCAGGGAGAACAGGTGTACGGAGACGAAGACGCGTTCCAGGAGGAAGCTTTTGCCGACGAAGACGAGGATAACTACCCCCAACCGTTGGGCGGTAGATTCGGTCGCATCAACGTCATGACTCCGATTACTGAACGGACGTTCGAATTTAGTACGAGGGGGCTTCCAACACCAACCACTACCTCGCGAACTATAGATGGTCTGAACGAGGAGTCAGAGCGCAGGGACAGTACTCGCTATGCTTGCGAGGTGGCCGAGAAGCTAGCGAGGGAGGTGCGCGAAGAAGAGGAAGAAGAGGATTCTCAGGACGTACGCGATGTTCGTTCGAGCGACCTCGAGCCCATCGAGGAGCGCACGGGGACGCTCAGCCTTTCGGATTCATTGGCGGTTGTGTCTGCCTTCAGACCACCTAATCCTTGTGTTCCTTCCGACCCGCAGATTATTTCAACTCTTCTTTCGCTTCTCCCCGCAGATGGTGACTTTCATGACCTTAGAAATCAAGACGGTGGGATGTTGGAGGGACTGCAACGATTTGCAGCGCGGATAGCAAGGAAGAGCGGGAAGTCGACGAGCGATGACGGGATGTTGGTCAATCTTGAAGGGAGGTCACTTAGGGTATCAGGAAAACTTGGAGAGGGAGGATTCGGTGCAGTGTTTTCCGCCCGAGAAGTCATCAAATCGAACGATGAAGATGACGACGAGGACCTTGACGTCGATGAGGAAGACGAAGAGGACAATTCCATGATGGCCCTAAAGGTTGTGAAGCCTCGCAATCTGTGGGAGTTCCATGTTCTTCGACGAATCCACAGGACCCTCCGTACTCCTTTGACACGGTCGATAATCACGCCCCACGCACTCTACGCCTTCAGGGACGAGTCTCATCTCCTGCTGGAGCTATGTCCACACGGTTCGCTTTTGGATGCAGTAAACCACGCGGGACCAGCTGGTATTTCGCAACAAGGGGCATGCATGGACGAGCTTTTAGTCTTCTTCTTCACTATCGAACTTCTGCGCTTTGTGGAGGGCATGCACAGTGCGGGATTCATCCACGGAGATCTCAAGATTGACAATTGTCTGCTCCGGTTGGAGGAACTTCCGGGAGGGGCCTCGTCGTTGTCGGGTATCTACCAGCCCAGTGGGGAAGGGGGCTGGAAATATCGGGGCATCAAGGTCATTGACTTTGGACGAACAATTGACACGACGCTCTTCCCGGCAGGTCACAGCCAACAGTTCGTCGCCGACTGGTCTACGGACGATCGGGATTGCTTCGAGGTTCGCGAGGGACGACCATGGACCTACCAGACGGATTACTTTGGGCTCGCAGGCATCGTGTACTGCATGTTGTTCGGGAAGTACATCGAAGCATCGTCGGTCACACATGCACCCGACTCTACGGAGTCGGAGCCGATTTACAAGATCGCTACACCGTTCAAACGATACTGGCAGATGGAGATATTGACGAGGTTGTTTGACATGCTGCTGAATCCCTGCCGGGTACGGGAGGACGGAAGCCTACCGATTTGCGAGGAGCTGGGGAGTGTGCGGGTGGAGATGGAGCAGTGGTTGCAGAGCAACTGTAATCGGAGCAGCAACACGCTCAAGGGGCTACTAAAAAAGGTTGAGTTATCGGCGTACACTCTATAACTTAGCGTAGCAACACACATGTGATATGTACATACACATAAGACAAGACAACCGCAAAACAAGCATCGCCCCCGTCTTTGCATCCAACCATGTACAACAACTCCCATCGACCTTTTCCTCACGTCTCCATTCCTCTTGATCCTCATCGACCACCATCAAATCTCGAGTTCTATTCCTCCTATACCCCCGAGCCTGAGCCGACTCCAAATAGCCATCTACACCCTCAGTGGGATTCGACACCAACGGCAAGATACCCGACGAACAGGCCCGGGAGTGCACATTACTCCCGCCCTCGCACTCGTAGCACCGTAGAATCCGTACCGCCCGACGTTGGCCTGGTAGTCCCCGACCCACAAGTACACCGATCCGTCTCTCAGAGACATCCACCTCATGAGTATTATCACCGATCAACCAAGTCGGATAGCAATCAGTCCTACATAGACCAATACGCTGACGAGAGCGACCTGACCTCGCCCTTCTCCCCTTCGTTCAACCTTCCCCCGGATGAGGTGCGGGGTTTCCTGTGCAGCAGCTTGGATACGATGAATTCCTTAATGAATTCTGTTTGTAGGCGGACGTCAGGATCAACATGTTGACACGAGAGTTGTCCAACATGACGTGTGTGACTCGATCTTGTCTTGTGGGCAGTGACTGAGACGCGTGCAGCCTCCAGTCAGAGGAAGGTCTCCGACGGTTCCAACGCGGTGAACTCGCGGAGAAGGACGAAGAGTGGTATCATCTCGTACCCGCTGAAGCTCGTGATGCGCTTGGTAAACGCGAAGTCGAACGGCAGTCTGTGTTCTTCGAGGTATTCAAGTCGGAACGTGATTACGTCGCGGACCTCAAGCTTATCAAAGAGGTGAGATAAAATCCCCTTGTCTCCTTTTTGCTCTGGACTCATGTCCAACAAAGGTATTTATCGAACCCCTTGCTTCCGCCTCTCCCCCAATAGTAGGCGATGCGAACAGACAACAGAACTTCTTGTCCATCGTCTTTTGGAATCTGGAGCAAATTTGCATGCGTCACGAACGCATGTTGGTCGGTTTGTTCCAAAGGCAACAGGAACAGCACCCTCTCGTACAAAGTGTTGCCGATATCATCCTTGAATGTGGGCCCACTCCCTTTGCGCAAGCCTTGAAATATGGCTCAACGTTCAACGTTCATCAGCTGTGTTTCAATTCCAGGGAGACTACGAGTCATACATCAAACATTACCCGCTAGCAGAACAACGGCACCGCACCGAACTCAAATACAACAAGCATTATCAGGAATTCATGCAACGATGTTCTCAAGATCCGCGAGTCAAAAAGCGCGACTTGATCACTTTCCTTTCACGACCCGTCACACGTCTTCCACGTCTCAACCTCATCCTCGAACATATCCATAAACTAACAGATGCCAACCACCCGGACTCTGAAGACCTCCCTGTAATTTTATCAATTCTGAACGAATTCTTGAAGAGCACCCAACCCGGAATCGAGGCTGCGGAAAATAAAGTAAAGTTCTGGGATCTATGTGAGAGCCTGGTATTCAACAAAGGAGAAATCATCGTAAGGAGATTTCCTTCCCGATATCCTTCTGTGTTGATATCCTGCTCCAGGAACTAGACTGGTATAGTGATTCCCGCTCACTCATTTATGCCGGATTGCTGGCTCGCAGGTCTAAATCCGAAATGGAATGGAATCCCTGGTTTGACCTATATGTAGCACTATTGGATAACTTCGGTAGTTATCTCCTTGTTTTTCTTTTTCTTTGCTAATGGCGTTGTAGTGCTTATAACGAAGGAAGAGAAACGGGGAGGTGTAACGAAGCGTCTGGTGGTGTCTCGGGTACGTTCATTTCTTAGTCTCAGAAAGTGCATGTATGGATGACATTCTAGCCCATCCCATTAGAGTACCTTAGGTTAGGTAGCTTCGATGACCTTCCCGAGAGCAGGAAAGAACGCGTCGAAGAAGGTTCTATATTGGACAGTTTTCGAGGGGCATATCGTTCTATCTATCCGTTCACGATCTATCATTCCGCGGATAAGTTGGCTCGGCGGTATACGCTATATGCACCGTCCGAGAACATCCGAAAGAAGTGGCACGACGCTCTGGTCGATGCAAAAGCAGTCGATGATGTAAAACGTGATGGGAACCAGGTGAGGGAAAAACTCTCAGCACAAGCTGAAATCTTTTCTCAGATCATATTCAACAGTGGTTCGTAACTCAACTTTTGGAGGACGGTCCCTTTCGGGTTCCAGGACCCAGAACGCTCCGTCAAACGGCATTGAAGCGCCCACCATCTGGCCGGGTAATACAGGCAGTATCTTTTGGTAAGTGACAGTCGATATCAATGGTCACGAACTCTTGACAGTTTCCAGTTACTAGTGGCGGGAGGAATTTCATGGCGATAGGCTGCTCGACGGGAATCTTTATAGGCCGCAGGGGTGAAAGTCAGGATTTACACGTGCCATTCCAAAAGGCATGAATGACTCACAGCTGTTGTTAGATTATCGGAAAATCCTGTCTTTCGAGGATGTCAAAGGCATCATTGCACTTCAAGACGTCAACAAGTTCATCATCCATCAGGATGGTTATCTCTTGTCGTATTCGCTTGAAGTACTTGCACGAGTCGCTCAGTACCAAGCTCCACCTAGCAGTCTCGACGCTTCCCTTGAAACGATTGCAGGACAGAATGGCAACGTTCTTTGCTGCCATGCTGGACAGATGGGGGATAGGACGATCAGTAATATGCCTTTTCTCCCCTGCCGTCTCGATCTGAAGCGTGTCATTTCCAGTTCTTTATGCTGTCAAGAACTTCTTACAAGTCACTGTGCACGCAGTAGAGCCTATTCACCCTTCTGAAATTCGTGTGTCATCATCTCGGGCTACACACGGTGGTTTGCTTTCCTTTCGACCTTATGGCGAGGTGTGTGGGCGTTTTCTTCATCGACGTATGTAATACAGCCGCGGTTATTGACCTATCATAATCAAGACCTTGTATGTTCCGAGGGAAGCATTCGCCATCTTGCCATTAGCCAAGACGATTGCTATTTGTACGGAGCGAGGTATCGTCATCACGAACCTAGGCAGGTATGTACATAGTATGAAGTCTACCTTGCCCTTGGCTGCATGCCTAACATGCAACGTCAGTTCCTCGGCATCCAGTGTTACCATTGTGCCGGACTTCAGCGGCGCCTCGAGTAATGCTTCCGTAGCGGATCTCAAATCCCGTTGTGAAGCTGCGAAACCTATCGGACTCATCCGGCTCAATGCCTCAGAACTCATGGTCATCTATGACAGTGAGTCTGCGGTCGCGATCCTGCTGAACACGGCTTGACAAGTGATCATTGACAGCGATGGGTTGTTATATCACCAAATACGGTCAGCCTACGCGCGACTCTACGTTCATTCGTTGGGAAATCAAGGCCAATTCTTTTATTCACCGTGCCTCCAACATTCTCCTTTTCTCGTCGGAATTCATTGAAGTCAGGGATACGCAGACAGGTCTGCTTAGGCAAGTTATCGAAGGGATCGATGTACGTCTCCTCATCCAAGGACCGCTTTCTGACGGACCGCTGTTCGTCGCTATGCGGGGTCACAAGGATGATGAGGACGGGCTGAGTGATCGGATCGTCGAGCTCGTGGAAACTGAGGAGATTACTCCCAACACACCTACAGCAGGACATCCTCCGGCCGTGGATGGGATATGGGACGAATGGGACGACATGTAGAACATCTCTGGCGTTAACAGGTTGCTTCATCTCTCGCGGGGTGGCCGGCGACATAGGATACGGATTCCGAGTAATTTATGTATGGCTCCACAAGTTACGAACGAGCAAGTGTATGTACAGATATTAATATATCCTAGTTCAGGCAACGATACATGGATTGGTAGGATGAGTCAGGCCCATCAATAAATGCGATAACCTAAATATGAGGAACATATGGACCCAGGGTACAGTTTGGTGGGCAGAGCACGGCAGCGCACGAAGGCTGAGGAACATCAAAACTACGAGTATAAACCGTGCTATGATACCGTACGCCATCATACCCATATTCCGGTCCTTTCCAGCGAGCCTCATTACCAATATGTCCCCCGCGGTGCCGACTGGCTCCAAGTCTATACCTAATAGCCACACTACGAGGGCAATGTATCCACTTGCTGTCAATGCGAGAGATGCACCACGCCATATCTTAGCCTCCTTCTTCGTCGGAAAACCATAATTCCATGCTATCAGGTGTAGGCCACCTAGAACACTCCACGCTAAAACAAAAGAGATCATCGAACCATTATCAGGATCGATTTTTCTGATCGTTTCGTTGAATATAGCTGAACTGAGTTTGCACATGCGCCACACCAGCCTGGATAGACGACTCGGAGAACCACGCTGGAATATCATTTAGTAATCGATAGAAAGCAGGATCGGAATATGCGAACGTTTGCGCTTTTCCTTCTATAATACCGGAAGTACATAGATCTGTCGCAAATTATGCGAGTATAGCTGCATATCAATACGTCAGCATGGTGTGTCAAGTTCCTTAGTAAATTACTTGCGATCGGAACCATCGACGAGTGCCTGCTTCTTCAGCGGCCAGCGATTCTACAGCCGTCCGTACGGTAGAAATTCTGATTTTTTCTAGTTTGTGGAGAAAGCATATAATATAATACTTACGATTGCATCCATCTCGGAAGTATGATCGCTGTCGATACTCGAGTCTGAAATTGAAGATCCTCTTCAGCTTTCTGTACTATGCGCGTCCTTGCGATAGACACTCTTAGTCTGTGGAGAAAGTAGGATTGCGACTTCCATGCTTTCGATCTGCATTTTATTTCAGCGCAGCTTCTACTTCGTCAATTGAATACCTACAAGTCCTCCGGCGAATACAGCTTGTCCTCCGGAGCTTCATCGAATACATGAGGGGATCCAGCATTGAGCGGCTTGTTCCACCATAAGAGGAGATAGAACACCGCCAGCACAGACATGCAAAGAGTGTCAAGTTCCACCAGTGTGACCGTGAGCCCTGTGAAATGACGGACAGCAATCTGAAGCATGAACCAGAGCAACTGGATGATGAAGATTGCCTTTGACACAGCATCTGATTTGCTCTTGTCGTTGATGTCGTTCTCGGTGATAAATGGATTCATGATTTTGCCTGCCTCACAGAGCTCGAGAAATTCGAGGGCATTGATCACTTTCAAATGACCTTCCTTGTTTCGAAAAACAAAGCCACCCGTGTCTGAAAAATAGCTGTGTGTCATGGACCATTCGTACCCTCTCTCTGAAGATTGATTCCAAACGTTGTCACCCGCACCCAATCAATAAATGGAAGAGACGTACCACGAAAATCCATGACGCTGTGATAAGCCCTAATCCACTGTTCCATCGCTATCCCGATCAGAAATTCTGGGGCAAGGAAGCCCCCGATGACGAGCAGCGCATGCTTTTTAAAGGTTGCTACCAGCTCTTCTCCGGGTCCTGGCACGTCAAGGTGGACTGCATGCCATACGCAAATCACCAAGGTCACCGCACAGCTCCCCAGTATACTCCAGACGCTACGATACGACCCATCCAGCTCTGGGCAGGTAGAGCTCGTCGTAGCATCGACAGTGTTCGTTCCCTGGACGGAGTGGGAGAGATAGAGTAAAGCGAACAGTAGATGGATCATGGTAGGGCAAAGGTCACCTTGAGCGCCTCCACAGTGTTCGCGAACCTGAACGAGCTAAGTACTTGACGGGTATCTGGCCGCATTCTGTCATTACCATACAGCATGGCGCCGGCTAGTTCCATGATGGTGCCGCAGTGTACGGAAAGACAAGCCATCGGCCCGGGACTTCTTCAAGGTGAGGGCCCTTTCAATGAAAGGGCGCTCCAATCGACTCCCTCATAAGCATAGGTTTTTGGGTTTCCGAACTGCTTTTTAACGCCCTGTGGTCTCTCCAATAATCCAAACTCCCTTATATTAACCCATACCTTTTGAGCCGTCCCGACAGTACCTGTATGCCGCGTTATGAGGGGTCCGACCATAGTACCAGTGGCAGTATAAGTACTACCTTGAACTTTGAGGCTGTTTGAGTGAATTCACTAGCGTTTCGTAAACACCGTATGTATTTAGCAAGAACCCAGGCTTGGGCTTATCCGAGCCAATCAGAGCTTCCAAAACGAACTAATCTCACTCGACAGCACGCGGCACGCGCATGCTAGCTCTTGCGGTCCGGAATGTTTTTGCGGTCGATATTTTTTAGTTTGGTTATACGGTTTCGGAAGACACGAAACACCAGTGCGTCGTGTTTTTCAGGCTGCTGCTTCAAGCTTCATGTCTCGCGGGCGGCGACTCGGACATTCTCACAAGTTACGACCGAGGAAATGTATGTGCAAATGTATCCTACAACCAGGGGGTATTTTAATTTTTGAATATAGAGTCGTGTATATTTTGTAAGCCAAGTTGTTCTCAACCGCCGCTAGCCTGATGCCACTGGGAGATTACTACCGGGACCTGGCACGACGGGCGCCACATCCCGCCTCCAGGACGATTCGACGTACCGTCTCACAGGATGAACGGCAATCATGAGTGGAGGCAAGGTACATGTCAAAAGCACGACGGCTGCGACGGCAGGTGACCGCACGATGATCACGAGCTTAAATATGATCATGCCGAATATACCCAGAAGGGGGACGGTATGGAGAAACCTAGAGAGAGTGGGAATGTTCTAGGTCTAAGATTAGAAACCTGAAGGGCAGGTGGGAGGAAGAAAAGGAAGAAGGCTTGTTGGGAATAGGAGGAGCAGCTTGCTTACTTGGAGAAGGTGGGCACTGACGGCGATATGAAGGTTGATTGTGTAAACAAGGAGTGCGAGTGTCGCAGCTCCCAGCGTGTTTGACTCCGAGATCTCGTGGATACTGTGGAAAGAAGCTGTTAGCCGCAGTCCAACTGGCAGGGAGATGAACCGACGTGAGGAATGCCATGAGCTGTTCGATCGATCGGTACGTTCAGTTTGGATGATTCTCGGGTCGATGTAGGGGGGGAGATTGCATACCAATGCTAACGAAAATTTCCGCAAGTCGTCCAGCTCTCTGTCGAGCTCGACGGGGAAGCGGAGCTCATCTGCCGAGTTAATTTGGAAAGAGCGGAGAAGCTCGCGAACGAAGGAAATGCTGCGGAATGACATGGGGAAAGCAAAACGGCGATCATAGTACGCAGGCCTACGAAGAAGTAGGAAACCATAGTGCGGAGCTGGATAATTTATAGAGTTCGCGTGTATGTATGGGACGGTCGGTGCATCATCCACGATGACTCTAACCAGAGAGTGTCTCCGGTCTAGACCTTCACGTCAGATGTGTAGTGGGAAATTTCTCGTCCCAAAGAATGAGAGTCTCGAACGTACTCAGCCTGATCTGCCATCTGACGAGCGAGATTGAGGACGTCCCTGATCCAAGCTTGGTTTGATTGTCGGGCCAATTTGGGTGACCGGCTTCGATGCATCCTTCCCAGTCATGCGGGGATGCTGATTCAGAGGTCTAGGCAGTGCCACCGACAGGATGGCTACCTGCTGTGCTTTACAAGCGTAGTAAAGTGGGAGTCGATTCGTCGGAATAACGAGAGGGTCTCGAACATCGTTCTGTAAGCGATTGGGCAGAAGCTCAGGAATTGCGATGTCTGAGGTCTGGACCGCCTGCGGACCCAAAGAATATCGAAGAGCGACGGGCAATGCAGAGGGTGCGATTGGATGCGACCGCTCCTTAAGCAGGTACAATGATGTCTAGACCGTGTCCGGGACATTGTTCTATGGAAGGATTGCTGTGATGGTACTGTCCAAGGCAAAGGTGCCGGTGCCATGGGGATTTCGCTCAAGAGATCATGTCACTACAATAGTAGCAAGCGTTCGCACTGACTGTGAGGGGGAGATGCACGACCATCGTTGTCCTCGTGGCAGTTAGTTTTGTTTGTAGTCATTGTTTGTCAGACGTACTCAAAAAGGGTTATGGCAGTTGTCCTCGACGCGATCGTCCGCTCACAATTTATCAGATGAATCCATCATCAGATGAGGATGAGGATTCCCTCTTCGGCTCGCCACCTCCATCACCAGCCAGAGGTAGGTCACCATCCCCGCAGACCTTCATTGCACGAGAAAAAGTCTCTGTTACGAGCACGGCAGTGGAAAGCAAAAATGTGGGGACCATTGCACTTCCTGGTTCCCATATGTCGTGTGCTGAACTTCCAGCCAATCTGTCAGCTTCGAGCCTGTCATCACTTCCCCGTCCTACCACAAGTCATGACCCCCCGAGCACTGCGACGTCTACTTCGGTCCACACTCCAGTAGCCGCGTCCAGGTCATCTACACACTCACTCAGTGGAAGGGCATCTTCAGCAGCCGGCACCATTCGCTTTGCTTCCACCCCCACCAGAAAGCGAAAACCGCCAAAAGCAAAGTCTTTGACGTCAGCTCCCCCCATCACCTTACCGGGACCAAATGAACCCACTCCGCCAAACTTTCTGCGCTCCCAGTCCTCATTACTTGGCCTTGCGGGTCTAGTAGGTTCTGTCAAGCCTGCACAGTTATACACACACGCTCCCCAACCATCCCATTCACGTCCCCTTATCCGTGGTTTGACATCAGCCCATCCGATTGTCCTTGACGATGACCAGGATGCTTCGCATGTCGGACAAAGCCCTCAGATGCCACAGAGCCTGGAACAACTCGATCCCGAGACACTGCGTTCAAATATTGTGAATTCTCTTGCGAAAGAAAAGAACATTTTCCCTGTGCTGGAGTCCTTGATCAAGCTTTTTGGAGGCGAGCCCCGCTTCCCCACCGCAAATCCACCCCCTCACCCTTTCTCGCGTCCCTACGGCCACAACGTCTATAATGCGCAATATTCTCCCCCTGGTAAACCAACAGCACCCACTGCTCCGCCCCAGAAACGTCGAAAGCTCAAACACGTCCCTGCTGGGGCAGCTGATTGGGATGTCCCTTTCCCGTTCGCAGCTGGCGAAGGTCCCGAGGCGTATCAAGATACCTGGGCGCAAGATAGAGCAAAGCAGCTCGTAACCCAGCTGCTACAACTTGTACAAAGTGCTGCGAGGAGGGCTGCAATCAAAACTGCAAAGAGGGGAGGAAATGGATGGTCTAGAGTTCAGAGCAGCCAGTCATCCAGAAACGTGTCTTTGGAACCGCAGATTGGACAGACCAGTTTGACGCAAGCAGATGTCCACGCATCTTTGTCGTATACCGGTACGAGCCCGGAGGGCGCCACGACTGGTACACCGAGTAGTGTGGCGACGACGGACAGCCTGGGGTATGGCCAAAGCCTGTGGGAAGCATCCGACTCAATCGATCCTTCAGCTTCTCATTCTCAGGATAGGATGTCCGAGTCTGTGGACTCCGAGGGCGCAGTTGAGGATGGTGGATCAAGGGTCCCCTGTGATTATGCGGCATTCGAGGAATGGTTGTCCCAGCTCCAACAGTTCATGCCTCTTCCAACAAACACACCCATCACGGACTCGGAGGGGAGTACTCATACGCCACTTTCCTTGGATTCGTCATCCTGTGGCCCTGCGCCGAACGTATTTGTCCCAGCGCAGTGCGACGCTTTGACAGCACCACATGTAACACGAGATGAAGCGATCGATCCGGCCTTGTTGGCCATATCTCAGCAGGTTGAGTCCGTCCCTCAGTCGCAGTCGTCGACCTCTCCTATATCCACACCTATCCTGGGTGATATGCCACAAGCACTGGACGACTCTTTCATCCCACCCGTGCTCATACATTCTCCGCGCACATCGTTGAGTTCCCTCACGGAACCACTTACGCCACCACCTGAAGCATGCGCTGACATCACGGTAGCTCATCAAGATCTCATTCGAGGTAGGCGTTGCATCCATTCATCGCACACGAAGCGTGTTCACGAACGTTTGTTTTCAGATCCTTGTACCCACCGACCCCTCGATTACTATCTTCGGGCGTCGTCCCTTTCCTTGACAGAGCGCTGTTCTGGTTCCCCCCGCATGACCGCCGCACAGAAAGGAAAGGCGCGGGCGGTGGATTGCGTTGCTACTGGCACGTCGTCCACATCGACTCGGTCCACTCCTAGCGTGACTTGTACTTCGAAAGGCACGCTTGACAAGCAGGCTGTCCTTGAGCGCGCTCGAGAGCGCCGGGGACAGCTGGTCTCAGAGATCACACGAGCAAAGATGGAGATATGGGAGACGAGCATAGAGAATGCGGTGTTGGTGCGTCTCACGAGGGATGGATCTTCGTGATCTTCAGTCCATACACAACATTTTGATGTAATCTGGATGCACTCCGAGTGTCGAAGACGTTGAACGTTACTGTAAGGAAACCATTCCAAAGAGATATTACATTGCACAGCAACAAACACCTAAGGCTCGTATCCAGCTTACACAAAATACATTGTACGACACCCATCATATGCATTACATATCAGCAGAAATTTGAAGTCTCGAGGTTTCGTCTGGAAGACTGGCATCGCTTCCCCGCCTTCCCCTGCATGATTCTCTCCGCCCACTCACTCCAATGCTTTGCATGCATATCCCATGCAAGCGGCTCGAGTCGGTCGTATTCGTTCACGAAGTCTTGAATCTCCGCCGCCACCTCCTTCGCCTTCCCCCTCGCACGCTGGGCCCGATGTGCGAGATTTTCCGCCACCTCCCGAGCCACATCTTTGGAGAGCTGAGCTCTAGTAGTGATCGCCTCCGAGGCGTCATAGAACCACTTGGCGCCCATCTCCTTGATGTCCTTGGCTCGCTTCCGAGCACGCTCGTTGTGCGTATGCAGTTTCTCCTTTATCGCCTCAAACGACTCTACGCCAAACGACTCCACGCTCTTCAACTGCATCGCCGATTGTTCGACCAACGTCGTCGCCTGCTTGAGGATGATCTGCGTCTGCCTGGATATCGCTTGGACGAGGGCATCGAGGGCATCAAAGATCTCTTGCATATCCTGGTTCATGACTGTAAAGGCAATAGGCGCAGATTCCTTGACATCGCCCGGAACGGAAGTGGGCACCAAGTCAGAAACCGATTGCCCGGTAATGGCCGAACTAGGATGATGTCGAGTCGTGGGACTCGTCTCAGATATCACGGAAAGTGCCTTCGGCCGATTGTCTGGCACAAGAACGGAGTGCAGGGGTTGTAACATAAGATCCTTGGACATCATCAAATGTTCCGACAACGTTGACGCCACGCGCCGGAAATCGGTCGGGTTAACACGCGACAACGTAACTGATGTTGATTCCGAACTAAAGACGGTCAGTGAGTGTTCCTTGAACGCGGATGGCGTGGCCATGACCGAAGTATCTATTGTAGTGGAAGGGAGAAGTCGTTCCCGATAGGGCACAGGTCGGAGGAGGAACTGCCAGATAGAACCGGGGGTGTAGTTGGGATTATAAGAGGAAGTCGGGGAGATGAATTGATGCTGGGAAATCGGAAGGATAGCGGCTCGAACAACCACTCCGAGGATTAGAGAAATGATCGCAATGCTATAATTCTCTTCAGTCAATCACGAAAAGTCGAGTGGCAAGGAATCTTACATCGTAAGTGCGTGTGTACTGGCCATAATCCCCTTGGTCATGTGATTGTCGCCGGACCATAATCGGGAGAAGGCCCGATAAGCGCGTGTTGAGTCTATTGTGTCAATTGAATGCCCGTTGACTACCGGGGAATCTTCTGGTGCAGTGATCCGAAGGATCTGATGAACAGGGAAGTCATGCAAGTCGCATGTACCACTCTGAGGCGACCCCGTTTCAGCATTGCTGAGATACGAAGGCGAGACTAGAATCGGCAAAAGTAGTGTGTGTTCGGGTAGACGCAGAGGACTTGATGGTAGGAAGACGACGACGAGAGGACGGACGCCCGAAAATTCCATCAAAGCCGGCTACACGGAGTTGAAGTTAGTTCACTCTTGAACATAATCAAGACCTACGTCGTCAACTGTGTCATGCGGCTCGAGGGTCTTGTCGACGATTGTTATGATACGAGGGAATGCATTGTCATGCTCAAAGGAACCGGAAACGGTGAGCCGGTATATAGACCCCTGGAAATCGACAGGAACTCGGGTAATGGTGAGACCGGCACCGTTCGTCGCTGTCTGCAGAAGCCTGTTAACCATGGACCACTTGAGAATCGAGGGAAACCCGTAAAGGAAAACTTTGAGTTCAGGCCCGAGAGGGACAGTGGACGATGGAAGATCGGTTGAGAACGTCTGTGAAATGGAGAGCATCTCTTCGTCCTCGACTTCGTGCGAGCTCGAAGGAACGACCACATCCATCGGGGACGAGAGGATCTCAGTGTTGGGTTGGATGTCCTCGTAGGACGTGCTAAGAGGCTCTCTACATGAACTAGTGATGGGATCCGGAAAGGATAGGCGAAGATCATGGGACGAGTTGCTGACGGTAGAGGCATGGAGCGAGCTGGAGCGCGAAGAGCTGAGGGTGCTGATCATGCTTTGGTCGAGCCCCTCCTTGACACGTAATTCCTCGAGAGAGATGTCTTGAGCAGGATCCGAGTCAATTGTAGTGGGATGCTGAGAAGGGGAAGGCACGTGGTGATTAGGCGCAAGGACGTCATTGGGCACGACTTGGTCGTTGCCATCGTCAATTAAGCCTTCCCATGCGTCTACTTCCTCGTCGCGCGAGCTACCATAGCTCACGGAGGAGCGCCTTGACCTAGAAGGAGGGAGATCTTCGTGATCCAACCCCCTCGAGGAATAGATGGAATCATTGTCATCCGAATCTCTGTCTGTGCTGGAGATGTCAAGCCAGTCAGAGTCAGAGAGACTGTCGTGCTCCGAAAGAGAAGAAATATCAGTTGGGGTGGACATGCTGGTGGACGTCGCAACGAAAGGGGTCCGCGACCACGCAGCTTTATGTACTACGGGAGGCTTGTCTTTGGCTCTGTTTGACTCTGACTTGTCCACCACCACTGCACAGCCACCACCCTACCATCCTGGTACGGCTCAGCCCGAGTGATGGCACTGACATTCACTAGATTACCCCAGGATGTACTCATCCTCGTATGCTTGCATTTGCTCGCAGAAGACTTGCTTGTTTTGATGCAGGTGATTCGATACATCATGCTCATCCCCTGACATGCTGAGCACTTCGCGGACACATAGACGTGTCGTGTTATGTATACTCTGGGCTCGTTGGATTACCTGTGGCGCAAGATCCTGACAGATTGGGACATCCCCTTGGATATCCCTATGAATGCCGATCTAGCCTCTCTCTCCAGCAAGCTCTTGCGAGAGGCCGCTGTCAAATCCTTGAGGCTGGACAGAAGGTGGAGAGACCCCTGCCTCGAAATGCGTTGTGCCCGGCGCATCATTGCGGAGAATTCATCTTTTGTCGATGGCATGCGTCTTCTTCCGGGCGGTCGTTTTCTTGTCACCCTCCAGTATGAGCAGGCTGCGAGGACGCACGTCACACTCTGGTCTACGGGCGACCCGAATGATCATCACTCGATATTCGAAGCAACCATTGCCGGTCGCGTCCGGTTTTTGAATGCTCACCATCACCCTCAATTGGAGCAAATCACGATTGGCTTTGCTTCAGCACGCGGCATCTCTGAGTGAGCATCCGTCGTTCCTTGTCAAATCAGTGGTTAACGTTCACAGATCCATCCTCGTATACAATATTCCCTTGCAGGGTGTATTTTCTACTCGCCATTCTTTAGTATTCGAGGCCACACCAGTTCAACTCCGTCCGATGGGCCGAATAGTTGGAATGAAAATTAATGGCCATGTTATGATTGCGGTGTTTGCTCCCTTCCCTTCATCAACGGAACATGAATGTCGAATTGTGTGCGTAAACCTTGCTTCGGGGTTCGCCGCCACTCTCGAGTGTTCAGATTGGGTAAGCTAGCCCCATCTCCTTTACAAAACTTTGCATTCATGACAGAGATAGTCATATGCATGGGGTCGTTTCAAGATCTTCCGCCAGTGTTTTGCTGCTGTGCGCTACACTCCGGATCACACCGGCGTCAACATATCCTTTTACGAATTACCTGCGGTCATTTTCGATCACCCAAATAGTCTCCCCCCGTCTGTGTCATCTATGTCCCGCTGGCCAGAAGCACAGGTCATCAAAAGTTCGCTGATTGCCAGTACTTCGTGGCGTTCCGACTACTCCCTGATCCTCGAGTTGTCCGATGACGTAATCACAAGTGATTCTGAGGCCTGTTCTTTCACCGTGTTCGGATATCCGATGTACGCCCACCTCACGGATGTCAGAAACCTAGAACTTAGTATCGCCCGCGTTTCACTCGAGGGGAGCAATGCTGAATGCATTCCGACTACCGTACCATGCCGTTCCGTTCCGTCTGCCGGGGAGATTCGAGTGTCCTCGTCGGGTAAACGAGCGATATGGCTCAATCCGGATCCGGATACTCAAGAATGCACGCTCATGAAGTTCGCTTTGGGAAGAAGAACCAGTGGTGGATCGGGGTCGTGTATTTCTACCTTGATGCCGTCGTTTTCGGGTTTACCTTTCAATCCCAGGGATTTCCATTCGTTTGTGTTTGACGAGATTTCGTGCAAGATGGCTGTCGGGCTATCCTCAGGGGAATTGTACATTCTTGACTACTAGAGCACAAGCGTACTTGACGTGTTTGAATCGATAATGATTAGCCCCTGATGTTCTCGGCACGTGAGCGGAAACTGACTCGAAAGTTCAAACTATTCCAAGTCCTACCAAACTTCCGCATACGCCCAAATCCCATAACTCGTATTCGACGTAATCGATCTGGGACGTGTCTCGTCAGACCACAGCTCTCAGACATTACACGAAAGTACCATCATGGAACAAGAAATCGATCGCTTCGTGCAGGCAATACTCATTGCCGTCGATCCGTCACAGGTCCCGCTCCACCAGCAGGCCCTCGAATATCTCTCCAGTGTCCAGCAGAATGTGCATGAAACCTGGCGACTAGCATTGACGGTATTCGCGGAGATGGACTCCCAAGGTCATGGCCATAAGTATCCTCCACAAGCCAGGTTTTCCTCCTTGCGCATGTTAGACGAGTTCTTCGATAACCGGTGAGCAAACCCTCGTCTCCATCTCGTAGCGGACATGTGTGACACTGGCAAAGGTTTGAACCATTGGACGAAGAAACGTTCCGAACAGTACAACAGTCAATCATGTCCTATATACAATCCGAATACGTTTATGGTCCTGCAGAATCAACGGCAACATGTGCGTCATCCCTTTGCCTCCTGCTCCTTGGTCTAAATTGAATCGGTTCCCTCAGTCTTACGCAACAAGTTCTCGCATACACTGACTTTGTTTTTTCTCTGTACCTACGTGGAACAATGGCCCACATTCTTTATCGACCTCCTTTCTCTACTTCGCTCCGTGGAATCGAGTTCCCAGCCCAAATTCAACCGCCATGTGTCTCTTCTTTTGTTCCACCTCGTTCTTGAGATATCAGGAGAAATCGCAGATCAAACTATCAAGTCTGCCCGAACGTTCAACCCCGCTCGACATACACGGGACGCCCGCGTGAGAGATGCGATACGAGAACGCGACGCCTCTCTAATTAATGAAGCCGTTTTGACCATCATCGCTGAAGGAGCTGAGCGTATGGCGTTCCAACGGAAGTCAAATGATGTAGAGTCGAGGATCCTGGGCGATGTTATCGAAGTAGTCGATTGGGGCGTGCGCACCTTTGGATCTTATGTTGGTACGTGATTAAGATGTATCTTGACGCAGCTCGATTGTTCAATGACTCACTAGGTTGGATCGACATCAACTTGACCGTAACCCCTACGTCGGTCCCCTTGCTCTTCAACCTCCTTTCTGACTCTTCACTACCAATCCGACTGGCTACGTCCGTTGCCCTGCTCCGTATCATCTCCAAAGGCTTAAAAGAACCGGAGGACAAGGTGCAGTTGATAAAAGTGCTTTCTTTGGGGCAGGTCATCGATGCACTGGAGGCGAAAACACGAGAACAGCAAATTCAACGGGGTGACGAAGAGGACGAGGGAGAAGAGTCGTATCGCGAAGCCCTTGGGAAACTTCTGAACGTGCTAGGGTTAGAGATCATGAAATTGGTCGATGTACGCGCTTTCATTCTATTTGAGTCCATCGTATCTCATACAATTCCTCAGGACTGTGGAAAGTCCGTGGTAGTAACGGAAGCAAAGCAGCTGCACAACCAAATTCTACCCGTCATGCTACGTTTCATGGCTGACGATTATGACGATACTTGTTCAACTGTGTTCCCCCTACTGCAGGTCGTGCTGGCTACCGTATGTCGTGCTTTGGTCTTCGATCTATCTGTAGCTGACTTGTGTGCAGCACAAAAGGACTAGGAAGGTGTCTTCAGACCCTCTCGACGATGCGACTAGATCTTTCATTAGCCAACTACTGGAAGTCATTCTGCAAAAAATGAGATGGAATAAAGACGAGGATCCCACTGATCTGGATGAAGACGATGTTGTCGCGTTCGATGTTCTGCGAAAAGTACCAGGCTTCTCTTACTTTTCCTCATCCGCTGATTGAGTTAAAAGGATCTGAGAACATTCATGGATTCCATTTTGACCATACAACCTGATCTTGTCACCACGACCGTTCGAGCGCTAGTGCTTGCAACACTCTCGAGATATAGCAGTGGCGTACAAGTCGAATGGAATGACGCGGAGCTTGCTGTGTATCTCGTATATATCTTTGGAGAAATCAGCAAGAGTGGGCATCATTGTTTCTTTGACGTCGACGTGCTCACGTTCGCTTAGGTGGTGGTAAGGGTCGTGCGGCGTTTTGCCTAGCGCCTGCGATACCTAGAGAGAGAAAAAAGGACGTCAACTATTCTGAATATCCTTTGACCCCCCATGGCGAGATTTTGTTGGCACTTGTGCAGTCTGGGATCTCGGCGTATCCACATCGGGCAGTTGTCATGCAGTTTTTCGAAACTGTGGCTAGATACGGCGACTTCTTCAAAATTCGGAAGGACTGCATTCTGCCAACGATGGAAGCCTTGGTCAGCAATCGGTGAGTGATGCGACATCCAACTTGGTGCGCCTTTGCTCATCTTCTTGCAAAGGGGACTTCACAATCCAGACGAATCCGTTCGGTCGCGGGTATTCTACCTTTTCCACAAATTTATCCGAGAATGCAGGAACGACATCTCACCCGAGCTTGCAATCAGCTTGCTCGAAAACATCCGGGATCTTCTAGTCATCACCATCGAAGTACCAAAGGTCGAAACTCCAGAGGATGACCCACTCACGGAAGCCATCAAGAATCCTGGGATATTTGATTCTCAGCTGTACGTCTTCGAGACCGTCGGCACCCTCCTTTCCTTCCTATCCAAGGCAACAGAACAACAAGCTACTTTGCTTTTATCGTTCGTCACCCCTTTGTTGCAGGACTTGTCAAGGAACATTTCGGTGGTGAAGGGGGACGTGATACCCATTCTGCGTATTCATCATACCATCATGGCACTTGGTAATATCGCGAAGGGTTTTCCGGATTATCCATCCCCTGTTCCGGAAGGATACACCTTCGCCCCCTTGGAAATATTTCTACAAGTTGCGCAGGGGATCCTTCTCTCGCTAGAAGCCATGAACACTATCCAGTGCGTGCGAGACGCGGTAAAATGATTTCCACACATTTGCAGGCTCGTTTGACTAACACTCTCATAGACCCGGCACGCTTTTGCTCGAATCATAGCAACCACCGGGTCGAATGCAACACACCTTATCCCTCCACTGATGGCTAATCTCCTGGTTCATTTCGAGCCATCGGAACTTGTCGACTTCATGAATTTCATCGGCCTGCTGATTCACAAGCTTCAGGTGAGCATGCCTTCTCACGATCATGGTTGATTGTTCAGCTGTTGCAACGCAGAAAGACCTGTTCAGTGTGCTGGACGAGCTTCTAGGACCTCTCAATACTCACATCGCACAACTCCTATCCCAGCCAGTTTCTGGTACTGATGACATACTGGCCCATGTGGAAACGAAGCGTTCATACCTCGCGCTTCTTACCAACGTAATATCATCCGACCTTCATAATGTCTTCATTTCCGAGCGTGAGGACACCAGGTTCATCGTCACGTGCTGAAATGGCTGACCCCTTTTTGACAGGAAATAAGAATGCACTAGAGCCTCTCCTTCAAAACGTCTGTCGAATTGCGCAAGATATCTCTGATGCAAGCAGTCAAAAGTCTGCATTTGCTTTCTTTGGGCGCTGCGTGCAAGTCTGGGGCAGTCCGCCACCGTCCGCGACAGGCGGGAACACAGTAACTTTACCTGGATTTGAGCGTTTCATCTATGAATGCTTGGTTCCCGCGGCCTTTGCGGTCCTTTCATCACCCCAGTTCAATCCTAAGGACGGACAAATGCTTACGGTGAGCTGGGTAGACCTCCGGATGACTCCGTTTCTGACCACACTTGCCGAAGGTACTGTTGGAGATCGCTAATTTCCTGCAAGTTGTGTGCAAAACCAGAGGAACGGAGGCCCATGACTTTTTCGTGAGCGTGTTCTTGCCATCCCAGAACTGGCCGCCGGACATGGCAGTGGAGTTCACCACGAAGTTGCGGGTGTTGGACAACAAAGCATTTCGAAAATATTTTTCAGAGTTCGTGAAAGCGTCTCGTTCTCAGGGCGTTTCATAGCATACTTTAGACATCACCTGCATATGTAGACATTTGAGTTATTCATTGCTGAGAAGGCTAAGTGCTGAGGCTCAGCGACTGGAGTTCAGGTTTATTTGGCAAAGGCTTTAGAATCTAACAAGAGTAAACAAATAATGCTACGCGGGTAGCCTCAGGCCTGGTAGTTGATGGCACTTTAAGTTGCTAATCGCTAAGTTATGGCATCGAGTGAGTCCCTTGTCCATGAGATTCGTGTTATGCCTGACTATATTTCATGAAGCTCGCCGCGCAAGTAAGCCTAAAATCGTGGGTGACCAGATATTCCTCGACGCGCCGCACCCTGACACACACTCCTTAACAGAAGGCACCACGAAAGGTATGCCCATCCTGGATCATCGACGAGCACTCGAAGCTGAGACGCCATAGCACGAGGCAGAAGTATCTCCAGAAGAAACATGGAGCCGTCTATCGAAGAATATACGCGAGATCCACAACCACAATGTGTCCAAGCTCTCATTTGAAGAGAACTATCGGTATGCGTATAACATGGTCCTCTATAAGAGTGGCTCTATGTTGTACAAGGGCGTCTGTCATCTCGTGACAGAGAACGTCGAAAGGCTCGCAGAGGAGGAGATCGTACCCACATTCCCCAGTCGCGGAAGTAGTGACCCAATGCAACAAGGCCAGGAAGCCGAGCTTTTGCTGCGTGCGCTGAGACGGGTCTGGAATGACCATACTGGCAACATGTCGAAATTGCGAGACCTTCTCAAGTACATGGTAACTTTGTTTCCCCTCCCCGTCCCGATTCACGAGTCGCTCATACGCAGCCAGGATCGCGTGTACACAAAGTCAAACGATGTACTGGAAATATGGGACGCGGGCTTGGACCTCTTCTTGAAGTGCATCATTCGCCCTCCGATACAGGATCACGTCATTTCTGCTGTCCTGACACTGATTCAGATCGAGCGGGACGGCTACGTAATCAGTTGTTCGGCCGTGAAGGAATGTGTGGACGTGCTCCTCCAGCTCCTCGTAGACCAGGATGGGAAGACAGTCTACAAAAGGGACCTCGAACCAGCCATTCTTTCCGCCAGTCAGACGTTCTACAAAGCTGAGGGACAGCGTCTCGTTTCCATGTGTGATGCTCCAGAGTACCTACGGAGAGTCAGTCCCGTGCGATTCTATTTCTTCTGTCACGTTGCTGATGTCGTGTAGGTAGAGAGCCGTTTCGATTCGGAATCGTCGAGAACACATCACTACCTATATTCTCAAACTGGCCCCCCGCTGCTCAGGATACTCGAAGAGCAACTTTTGACACATAATCTGTTAGCCGTCGTCAACATGCCCCACTCTGGACTCGACTTCATGATCGACTTGGATAAAGTGGAGGACCTCAATCGCCTCTACCGACTCTTCACCAGGGTTCCCACTGGCCTTCCGGCTCTGAGGCGCTCACTCAAAGACTCTGTCTTGCGCAGAGGCAAGGACCTTAACCAGTCTTCTATAGCCACCGATTCTACGGAAGATATCGAAGTAGACGCTGAGGATGTCGACACATCAGTAACCGGGTCAAAGGGAAAGGGGAAAGGGAAGGCCCGTGCTCAGGGACCATCGCAAATGTCAACATTGGCATTGAAATGGGTACAAGACGTTTTGGACCTCAAGGACAAATTTGATCGACTATGGAAGCAAGGTTTTGGATGCAATCGAGAACTTGAGAGTGCACTGAACGAAGTATGCACGCGCGGTCAACCTTTTCTTTCTTGCGCTAATGTGACTGTACAGGCCTTTGAAGACTTTGTAAATCTCAACGAGAAGGCTCCTGAGTATATCTCTCTGTTCATCGACGAGAACCTCAAAAAGGGCCTTAAAGGTGTAAGTCGACACCGTTTATGATTCGCTTCCTCTCACCATCACTATCTAGAAAACAGATATCGAGGTCGACTCGGTTCTGGACAAGACGATTACGGTTTTCAGATACATCACGGAAAAAGATGCGTTCGAGCGCTATTACAAGAATCATCTTGCCAAGCGTCTCCTTTTCGGCAGATCTGTATCCGATGATGCGGAGCGTGGCATGTTGGCGAAGCTGAAAGTCGAATGTGGTTACCAATTCACGCAGAAGCTGGAGGGCATGTTCCACGACATGAAACTCTCTGCCGAAACGATGCAAGGGTATCGACGGCACCTCCAAAGCGCACCGGTGAGCCATGCGAATTTCAGTACTAGAGCAAACGCTCAGTCCTTGTCCAGCCTCCCGAGTTGGAGATATCCGTGACCGTGATGACCTCGACATTCTGGCCCATGTCGCACACTGCTTTCACCTGTGTCTTCCCCGAGATTCTGACGAGGTCTTGCAAGTCTTTTGAACAATACTACCTCTCTCGTCACTCAGGTCGAAGGCTGACGTGGCAACCGACGCTGGGAAATGCAGATGTCCGCGTGCAGTTCAAAGCCCGGAAACATGACTTGAACGTGTCAACGTTCGCCCTGATCATCCTATTCCTTTTCGAGGATGTGGAGGACGATAGCTTCTTGACGTATGAGGTATGTGGGGTTCACGTCGCCATGGTAGATCCGCCACTGAAGATTATGCGGTTATAGGAAATCAAGTCCACGACGTCGATACCAGAGAACGAACTGCAACGGCATCTACAGTCACTCGCCTGTGCCAAGTACAAGATCCTAAAGAAGCACCCACCCGGCCGAGACGTCAACCCTGGAGATTCCTTTTCCTTCAATAGCAGTTTCGCCTGCCCTATGCAACGAATAAAGATCAGCACAGTTTCCACCAAAATTGAAAGTACGGAGGAACGGAAAGAAACTCGGGGCAGGATCGACGAAGAACGGCAATATCAAACTGAGGTGCGATATGTTTCTAGGCTGGCATCATGATGGTATTGCGATCTGACTGCGATATCCCCATTTTAGGCTTGCATCGTTCGGGTGATGAAGGACCGAAAGCAAATGACCCACAACGATCTTATCAACGAGGTCACGCGTCAGCTTACAACGCGGTTCCAGCCAAACCCACAAGATATCAAGAAGAGAATCGAAACATTGATCGACGTGAGGATTCTGGCGCCCTAGTAGCATGCCATGCTGAAACTGATTCGTTCTTTAGCGAGAGTATTTGGAGCGCTGTGATGACCGTAAATCATATAAATATTTGGTACGTCACTCGTCCGCTCCACAAATCTGTGAAGCTTACCCTGCCATGTGATATCCAGGCATGATTTCAGACATCGTCTTTTTTTTCACCATTTGTTACTCGTCTCCTTTTGTTATTCCTATAATTCTGGATCTTAGGAATGGAATAATCCGGATTGCCAGGTTGGCAGAGCACTACTGTGGTGAATTCTCAAGGATCGTGAAAGGTATCGAAAGCAAAGGTCGCCTAGACGATCTGGAGTAACGAGTGTCGCAGATGCCCGTCAGGTCCGTGGATAGGCCTTGTGCGGGCTCAGTGAGTCCCCTGACTCCCTGGGGAGGGTTTTGTCGTGCGTGATTGGCCCCTGCAAATCGATTCACACTTATGTATCAATAAAGGCCCTTCGCGCTCCCCTACCCAACAGTCCCAGCACCCAAAACAAACCAGAGAGTCTACTTATTTCGGCCAATGATAACAGGTTTCTATACACGGCCATGGACACACGTCCATCATGAATATCAGAATCACGAACAGTGACGTACTTGTTTCGAGATCATCTGCGGATCAGCGTTAACCGCGAGGAAGAACCCGTCCCACGGAGCTGGCGAACAGACGTCCGTTCAAGAACATGTCTCATCGGTTGATGTAGTACAGCTATGTGTCAAAGACCGGTCAGGTGAGCTTCTTGCGGAACGCGGTTGATTCACACTGCAGCTTTTGACCCTCTGCATATGATTCCGTTTGCAGGGAACTCTGGACGAATTCACGCGAGAAAGATCCGCATCCACGTTTGGACTTAGATCACTCAACCCAACGTCCCCTGGTTCGCAGGACCACAGGCAAGCCGCAAGACCGTAATGTACAGTAGATTTTCCGGATGCTTTCGCCAAATCAGGCTTTCCGTATCTACTTATGTCTTCCCCCATTCTTAGCGAAAAATGAACGAGCAGGCCGAACTTTAAAGCTTCCAAAGGAGGTGGTAATGCAAAACGAGCACCCCCCAACTATTCAGCCAAGCGGCGAAAAGACACGAAGAGGAGAAACACGTTGACATTTACATGTCATGATAGGGCGCCTCAGCGTCGTCGTACTCGAACACCCCTCAAAAGGTCATCGGCTGGTAGTACGCGTGCCCAGGCGGTCTTTTTTTCACGTCGTCTTCGTCGTCCATTGCATCCCTCGCGGGGTGCATGCATGCTCTTGCTGCGATGTGCTCCCTGTCGCCCGTTGGGACATGTTGAAGACTGATTCAAGTTGTGAAATGCGGGGACTGAGATAATAGCCCAGGTCAACGAACATAGCTTCGCTCGCGTCACTCACATCCGAGCTGCCACACAATCAACCTCTTCAGCTGACAGCGACGAGGAAACCCCGTATGAGAATCTGGATGCCCTCGTTAGTTGCGGAATAAAGCTCTGGTTCCGTCCATCGCCCGGGGTGACAGCAATATGAGCATGTTCTAGTCGTCGTCCCACTCGGCCTGCCACGCTCACGTTCGCCCAGGTATACTTACGACGAAGAAGAAGTATGCAGAGCTTGAATTGTCTCTCCTACACCTCCAGCAAGACGTCGAGACACCGGAGACTCATTTTTCACCCATCCCGTCACCTAAGGGTCGCCGAACAAGTCTGCCTCTTTCTGACTCCTTGTTCATCACTACTGACCTCCACGTGCAGGTCCACTGGCAGGTGATAAGTCAAACACGAAAAACATCTCGCACGTACCACCTTTTCAACGATGACCCGTCCTCAACACCGTGACGTTTCACGGACATTTGACTCGCCGATCAAGTTGTCTTGTGTCACTGCGTCCCAAGAAATCGATCTCTGACCGAGCTGAGAAAGAGCCTTGGAGGGTAGCTAAGGTCGAGTTTCACACCCAGCTGTTCTCGCTGACGTGGAATGCTTCCGAGACGAAACGCTACCATATACATAATTTTGCACTAATAGAAAGCAAGGTATAGATGGCACCACCGACTCCTTGCAATACAGGCAAACTTGGTGACAACCACCATCAAGAGTTACAGTGCTCTCGGTTGATTCCGTCCAGTGAGTCTAGACTCTTTCTCAAACTCTTCACCCATACCTGTTTCGATGATCCGAATGTAGTTCATCAGTTTAATTGTTATCCGAGTAGTTCCTACACGTGATGCCATCCTGACATTTATATAAGTCAGGGGCAAGTACTTGATGGTATTTGTGCCCCTCCACATTCGCTCCCCAATGTTCTACAAGGTGTTCACAACCATTGCCGTCATAGCGGCTATTCTCATTTTGGCCGTCCAAACACTTGATTCTTGGGGGGAAAGTGATGGTATAGCCATACCACTCACGAAACGCTCTGATACCGACCCCCACGAACTTCATCTTACATCACATAGCGGGTAAATCGACCTGTGATGTCTTCAGGCATCGTTTTTGCTCACACGTTTTCAGCAATAGCACTCGTGGCCCAAGTGGCGTGGATGGTTCCGAAAGGAGCACGGGGACGCCGCATCCTTCTGCTGTACAACGGGACGCAATGAGCGCTGCCCTCGGTTTGACAAAATTCGCCAACGGAATATGGTATGGGACCATCTGGGTCGGCACTCCTCCCCAGCGCTTCAACGGTAAGTTTTCCGTGCATTCATAATACCCACTCACTCTAGTCGCCACCTCAGTCCAGCTCAACACCGGTTTTAGGTATGTGTTTTCCGTCAGTACCATCCCACTGTCTGGTCTTATCCGACCTAGCGATCTCGTTATTCCAGCCTCAAACGGTGATGAGAACTGCAGAAGCCATCCTGACCTCTGGAATCCCACAGCGAATCATATCACCAACGTGGACCTCAATGTAAATTTTTGGATAGCATTTACAGATGGTAAGGCTGCCCGTGGTAGACAATACATTGACACCGTGGGTATTGCTGGTTTAACCGTAAGTTCTTACTACTGTTTGCGAACAGCATCATTTCCGACCAATGAGTAGGCAAACCGTCAGACCATCGGTGCTGCAACAACATACTCCCCATCACTGGGCGCACCTCGCTTTATTCCAGATGGTATACTGGGATTGGGTTTGCCGGGTTTGTCAGAACTTGATGGCGAGAGCCCTCTGCTCCACACTCTCTTCAATGAAGGAAAGCTGGCCCGACCAATGTTTTCACTCAAGCTCACCTCTACCGGAGGCGAGCTGTACCTCGGTGGAACGAACACAGCGCTTTACATTGAGAACACTCTCATCTTCAACCCTATCATAAATCCGGTGAGCGCAAACGCCAGGTGATATGGATGCAAACTTAGATTGCCCTTTCAGGCCGTCTGGCAGCTGCGGATAGATAAAATTCAAGTCAATGGACGGACCCTTCTGACAAATAAACTTGCCATCGTCGACACTGCTGCCAACTACATTTGTGGTGATCCGCAAGGAGTTCTAGCCCTGCACCACGAGGTTGGCGGTGGCCCATTCCAGGGTGTGGCTGGTTATTACACCTGTGAGTTTCGATCGATTTTGGTACCTTTGATTGACTCCCTCTGTAGTCCCATGCAACTCTATTCCCTCCGTGACTTTTATCATTGGTGAAATGTCAATTCAAATGGAACCCGACTTCCTCAACAAGGGACGGGTCACGCCTGATTCGTCAAATTGCTTTTCCGGAATTGCGGTCGCGAATGAGGAACATAGTGAGATTCTTCTAATCAACATTCGCTCTTCCCATGCTGACTGGTGAACCCGACTAGGTGGCTGGTCGTTCGGGACCATCTTCCTCCAGCATGTGTATACCGTGTTCGATTTCAACAGCCAAGCTCCACGAATTGGATTCGCACGGCTTGCTGTTTAGGAAACCGATAACATTAGAGGTGACAGGCGCCGTGCTAATTTTTCTTTTCTTCCCTGACTCCCATGATCCAATTTCTCTGTAAACGAACTTTTCACTACTTTATGCTCTTCATGCTTCATATCTGCTTTCGTCCGTCTGTAATCTGACAAAGTCTTGATAATTGGAAAAGTTTAAAGTAGTTTTATGTTCACTTGTCAATATCCCTCGTAGAATCGTAGATGACATTACTGGCTCCTTTTGACTCTCCACTGTCGCAAGTTCCAGTGACGAGTTGTAAACTCTGGGTTTCTCTTTCTTTCTTTCATTGTGTGTGATTAGCGGTGTACCTGTACAACTAGTGCTAGTAGACAACTGAAGAGAATGAAACTGTCCAAGGCCTCTGACAAGGATCAAATAAGGGCAAGCGTACGCAAACAGCTCAAGTAGTTGAACTCGCCTTGTCGAGTGTACGCTAGTAGTAGTAAGTTACAGTCGCGGCAGCATCTCACAAGGATTTGACGGCACGCAGAAGTTGAATGGCGCAACCGGGACTACATTGACAATCACTCGAGATGATTTATGAGAATCTATATTTCAAAAGTTGACATGAAACATAGGCTCAGACGTCACCGCGACGTAGAAACAAGTTCTCCACCACGACACCATCCGAGGCTTGAAATGACCTGGGGTAATTAATTTGAGCTAATAGCGGGATATTCCCGCACTCCGGTAACTACTGATGCTGGCAAGGAAATCCGTCTTGCAGTCTCTCAAGATCAAACCATTGAAGGAATCCGAGCTGCGCTGAGGAAACCATACGGCCAACAGCGTTGCCACCCGGGCTGAACCCTGAAACATCAGCAAGACTGAGCACCACGACAACAGAGGACGACCTACTCTTCTCTGACCCTCCACGGGCCAGGTCCGCAAGTATCACATCGATTGCTAATCGAACATGGGCATTTCGCCTAATATGAAAGGGTTTAAGGCCCCCACATCCAGGATCCGTCGCCACGACAGATCCACTTCCATCGCACTAGCGCCAACAGGTCAATGAGGCGAACGGGCGGATTGAAGTTCTCCGACTAACCTTCAACGAGAGGCGAGGCGTCAGACAACGGCCTAGTGGCTGAATACTTGCGAGTCAATCGTCATCGACATCGCCATCGTACTCCGCAGCCACGCCGAAGGGGTTTCCCGAAAGAAAGGTAATAGCTGTAAGTGGGGTATTTATACCGACTCTGCTTGCTTTAGGGCCGGTTTCTCCCACGCGCCGTATTGGGTAACCACGATAGCTTTAAATACAAACTAGCCTATATGTGGCTGGGTAATCTATGTAGATAGACTCTACAATTCGTCTCGTTTGTGGTCTACCGACCCGTAGAAAGCTTCCTTGAGTTCTGTCGTGGAGAGAAATGAATCAGAGATTCTTGCATAGAAATAATTTTGGGCCTACTTTGACGCATCTCGGAGCTGAGCTCCACGGGGAGCACGACGTTGTACTCTACATACAGGTCACCGTGCCCGGACTGTTGAAACAGAGGCATCCCCTCCCCCTCGAACACCTGCACATAGCCTGTAAAGTGTCTCAGCATACTTCAACAGAGGTGTTGCTCAGAGCACCCACCGGGTTGAGTAACACCGCTACGGTCAACTTCTACCACATGTCCGTCAAGGTGTGTGATATTGCGCTTAAAGCCAAGGAGGGCCTGCAAGAAACTGGTGAGCAGGTGTCGGTACACTTTAACGGGAGGGAATTGTTGCATACCTCATCGATGCCAATCGCCTCTCGCCAGTAGAGCGCACTCTCCTTCCTCCGCCAACCACCCGACTCTTTCTGACTGCGTACACGCAGAATGACGTCGCCGGGTTCCCAGTCCGGACTCTCGTCTCCCTCGCCATCAAATACTACATCATGACCCTCGGGCATGCCGGGATCGATGTCCAATGTATAGTGTTGGGTGTGCTCGACGATCTTGTTGCCGTTGCAATGCGGACATTTCTTCACGATCACAGTCCCTCGTCCACCGCAATCGTTGCACGTAGATTGAGTTTGCGCAAACATACCGGGGAATATCTGTTGCTTTATCATCTTGACACCAGATCCCCCGCAGCCTTGACAGCTATGGATGTCACCATCAGACGCAGCACCAGAACCTCTGCAATGGTCACAGAGAATGTTTTTCCTCATCGAAAACTGACGCGAATAGGTCAAATTTGATAACGGGCAGACCAACGATAAAACGCACATCGATATTAGCTCCCTTGTACCTGAAGAAGGGTAAGTGAAGTGAACGTAATCAGAACTGGATAACACGTACATCTCGCTAAGTGGAACCTCAAACTCCATCATCACTGTCTGCCCTCGACGTGTTTGCTGTTGCTGTGCAACTGTAATGCGTAGTTTGTGAGGTGGGATCAAGTGACACGCCGATGACAGTGAGACTCACATCCACCACCGAAGAAGCTATGGAATATGTCAAACGGATTGCCATGGTGTTGTTGCCCGCCCTCGTGTGCACGCAATCCTTCCTGTGCATCATTGACAACTTATTAGCACGCTCAGAGGAGACTCGACGGTTTCTCTACCTCGCCATGCCGATCATATATTTGTCGTTTCTGTGCGACAAAAAATGAGCGCTGATATTAGTTAATATGCTTCATTCGTACTGTTGCATCCGAGAGCACTTCATAAGCTGGAACCGCTAGTCAGTCCTCGCTGTACATACACGACGGGGAATGGTGTACCGTGCGCTATTTCGACGAACTTTTCCTCTGAGCCTGGGTCCTTGTTCTTGTCAGGATGGTATTTGCGACTCAGACGCTTGTAGGATTTTCTTATGTCCTGCTCCGAGGCATGTTTGGACACTAGAAGGAAGAGTCAGTCAATAGACAGCTTGTCCCGTTTGGTGCGCGCCTTGAACTGACGCTCTAATGCTTTATAAAGATCCGCTGCACATACGATGACAGAGAGTAAGAGAAGGAGTACCAACACCAGCAGGGGTGACTTTGGCATTGCTGGGCAAGTGTTAAAAGAGTCGAGATTCAGAATCATACACGTATATCGGGTTAGCACGTGACCAATAACTTACCCTTGACGGCGACGATGTTGACCCGGCCTCGTCTCGCTCGGAGAGTCTTCGCTGCTACTACGCGGAGACTTTACTCGGATGACTACCACTCCAAAGTCAGAGGTCCTCCTTTCACAGCGCATATCGAGTAACTCGGTGTTGATGTATCTTGACAGCAATTCCGTTTGCCTTTTCCCCCGAAGACGCCATCATTCATCTCGGTGTCGCCGCCTCGATAGCCGGATATGTTGGAAGATCGCGCAAGGGTCACCCCAATGTGCCCTTCACCACCTTCTTTGCCTCTATTCTCGCCAAATATTTCCCCACAAGTGGTTTCAAGCCTCTCCGACCGACGCGCATCCAGCCGTTGTACTTTCCGACCTGGTTCGTACGTGCTGAGCTCGAGGCTACGGTCTGGATCTCCTCAGACTCTGATGCAGAAGTATCCCAGGTTCGTCGTCGCCATTGCTTCCTTACTAGTTCTAAGCTTATGTCGACAGAGCGAAACTGCCACAGTGCAATTCGAAGACGTGTAAGTGCTCCTAGAGTGTTTCCCCCTTGGTGCTAACGATTGTTTGTTAGGTACCTACCAGGTACGCTCGCGTCCATATCTCTCGTGCAAGCTTGCGTTTTAAACCACTTGATGTAGGATTTGGCATGGATATCGGCCGCGTCCTGACCCGTGATCCGCCAGCAAATTCTGAACTCGCAAAACCCTTTTCTCCCGATCTGGCGCATCAGTGGGGACTCGACGTGATGTGTCTCCCATACAACGTCCTCCCGTTCGACGTCGTTGACAAAGCACGCACGCTTTCCTACACCGACGCCGTCATTAGCGAAAACGTGCGTTTCAGCCCCCAATCGGTCAAGATGAATCTCGTGCGCGACAATACATAGACTCTGCTCGACTCACCGTTCTCAGATCTCGACAGGCCGCTGCCTACCCTGTTCTTTTACCCGTGTATCTCGCGCAATACATCTCACGAGAACCGTGGCCTCCTGTGACTATGATCATGGCCGCTCACGGTGAACCCGTAAGTGCGTTGTCCTAGACGTCACGCGACTTGTACCAAAGATTCGTTCTCGTTCCAGGGAGTCCATTACATTCATATCCCACATCCAGACGCGGACGACAGCGTCCGCCTCCCGTTCGAAGAGCTCGTGGCGGGACAGGACGACTACATCGAAGTCGGGATCACCCCGGAGGACGCCGAGATTCGTGCCAGCGTCGTCAGTCCGATGGGCGACAACCTTCTCTCCGATGAGCTATCGTCCTGGTTGAACGACAGATTTCAACAACGAAATGCTCCTGTGTCCATGGCATCGAGTCATCCGGTCGACATGGAGGATCTCAGGATTCGCGAGTGGACGCCGGAAGAGTTGGATCCCGTCCACAAGTGGCTTCACACGGGCCGAGCTCATTCGTTTTTCAAGACGATCCTCAAGGTGAGTAGTGCGCTCTGCATAGTGAAATAGCGCACACTAAACAGGTCGCAGAACATGAACTTGGACGAAAGCCATATTAGTTCGCTGAAACAGGGAGCCCAGGGAGAGACTAAATCTGCGATCGACCTATTCGAGACGTTCCTTAAAGCTAATCCAGACAAGGAACAAAAGTGGCAAGAAACGCGTGCTGCATCAACCCCCGAATGGTGGAGAAAGTGGGAGGAAAGCCAAAGCCCACGACGGTCCATGCGGTGACCGTGCCGCATCACACCGTAGTCCTTACGCATGTCTTCTAGTGAATACAGCAACAACTATTGCTGGATGAATTACAGGAATCTATTTAGTCGACTTTTCGCGCCCACTTCCTACCGCCCGAGGGGGAAGCGGTAGCATGCCGAGGGGGAGACAGCGGGGCCTTGGGAGGGACGACAACATCGACCATCTGGTGCCTCTCTTGTACCCAGTCCTCCTTCTCATGTACAACGCTGATGGGCATCTTCGCGTGTGCCTCCTTGTCGTCCTTGCCCCAGTACATCCACATCTGCACTCCGACTACGATGTTTAGAACAAGTGCCAGGGCAAACCCGGCGGTGACTATGGGATCGCCGACCTCGGTGGCGGTGGTGAAGAGACGAGCAACGCATCCCAACACTTGGGCGACTACGGCAAATGTCGACAGCTGGCCTGTTGACCTGGAACGGGCGTTCTGGACGATTTGAGGGAGCTTTGAGAATAACGAGAGTGGGAGCGTAGCGACTTGGAAGAGTGCCAGGGTTTCCTTGGGCACGGCGTAGAGAATGACGGCGGAAGCGACTGTGCCTACGGCGGTAAGCGCAAGTTGTGCTGCGGTATTTTGCGCCTTGCGAAGTGGTGTAGAGGGAAGATATACGATCAGGAACGTAATGAGAGTATTTTGGAGGGTGAGGAAAAGGTTTTCTCCGTAGGTAGAGAAGGGGAAGTCGTTCCTATACGAGTACGCCGTCGTGATGGCGTACGAAAGCGTCTCGAGGACGTATGCGGGCAGTGAGAGGCCGCGGGCGGACTGCGCGGACAGGACTTGAGGCGAATATTTGTTACTGACGCGGGAGACAAGGGATCTGAAACTCACTCAGCAGTAGCTGGGGCACTTTCATGATAGAGCCCCCGGCTACGACGCCGATACCCAAGCCCTTGGAGAGCGAGTACTTGAGACAGTCCACGTCGCCGAGGTTGAGGTTCTCGACAAGCGAAGAGTAGCATTTCTTGAAATAAAACATGTTCGCTCGCGACCAAGGATGGATCAGAAATGCACTTGCCTCTCCAATGATTGCAGTACCGATGTCTACGATGAACCAGGGAAGATTCTGTGTTATTGAGGTCATGATGGTGGTGGTGCAAGTTGTGTATGTCGAGAAAAACGTGTCCGCCAACCGGATATGGCTGTGTCGATGTTGACGATCTACGACGACGACCTCGACAAAAACAAAAAAAATGGCCGAGCACGATCTGTCCAAGACGATCATACCCTACTTGGATCGCCATCTTGCATTCCCTTTGCTCGCCCACCTCTCAGAGACTTTGCTATTCCCAGTCGAGCAGGTCCAAGCAGCCCAATATGAGCTCGCAAAAGGCACCAACATGGTCGATTACGCGGTCAGCCTCTTCGAGCAGCTCCACCCGGACGAGGAGATCCCCCAAGGTTAGTTCACCTCCGGACACACGTCCGATTTTCTGCCCTCAATCTGAGCGCCTCTTTAGAATTTTCCGGAAAACGAGAAAAAGCTGTCTCGACGAACGAGCGGCTGCAGCAAGAAGCCCAAGCAGTCCTGGACGTGATCGAGAACCCCGATGTCGCACAGGCGCTGCGCCAAGATAAAAATCAAAATCTGCAGTATCTCAAGGACAATTACAACGTACGTACTTGCTCTGTTCCTCGTTTCTGGTGATCTGCTCAATCTCCCCCGTCCAGCTCACGTTGGAGCAAATAACTGCGCTGTACAACTTTGGCCAGTTCCAATACACGTACGGAAACTATAGCGGCGCAGCAGACTACTTGTACCACTTCCGCGTGCTCTCCACCGACACCGACCTCAATACCTCTGCACACTGGGGAAAACTAGCCTCAGATATCCTCACAGGAAAATGGGAAACTGCTCTCGAAGAGCTCAACACGCTCAGGGACGTCGTCGACTCTCGTTCGCCCTCGTCCCTTTTGGCGACCGCTACTGAATCTGCCGCCCTCGCCCAATTACACTCGCGGACGTGGCTCGTGCATTGGTCGCTCTTCGTCTACTTCAACCACCCTCAAGGCCGCACGCTTCTTTTGGAGACTTTCCTCTCTCCTACATACCTCAACACGATCCAAACCTCCTGTCCTTGGATCCTGCGATACATCGCCACGGCCGCGATCCTCTCGCGAAAGTCGGCTAGCGGAAACTCGAACGCCTCTTCCCGCGTACGGCATTCTATCCGGGAGATCGTCAAGGTCATCCAGACGGAAGAGTACCAATATCAGGATCCCATCACGTCTTTCCTCAAGGAGCTCTACGTTGAGTTTGACTTTGAAGCTGCTCAGAGGGAACTGGCAGTTGCGGAGCGTGTTGTTGGGGATGACTTTTTCTTGGGAGAGTTCAGAGAAGAGTTCTTGGACAATGCGCGTTACTTGATCAGCGAGGCGTATTGCCGCATACACCAACGCATTGACATCGGGTGCGTTGATCAGGTTCCTCGAGGGAATACGCAGTTCTGATTCTGCTTCGATAGGGACCTGTCGGAGAGACTCAATCTTACCAAGGACGAAGGCGAAAAATGGATCGTCAATCTGATCCGGGAGACACGGATGGGCGCGGATGCAAAGATTGATCTGGAAAAGGTAAGCACGTGTGTGTGTGTGTGTGGAAAGTCTTTTATGCTGACGTCGGCAAAAGAACGTGATCGAGATCCATCGTTCACCACTCCCAGTCTACCAATCGGTCATTGAAAAGACCCGTGGGCTGGCGTTCCGCACTCAAGCTCTGGGAGCGGGGATGTTGCAACCCCATCAGTCTGCACAGCAGAATCAATCGCAACCGGTTGAAGGTGCAAGATAGTGATATGATACATGCTATAAAACAACTTGGTTTCGTTGTCCCCAATGGCACGAGGCATCACAAAGGGGTCGTCTAGAACATACAGTACACATTTGAGCTGCTAGTGTATCAATGTTGTACAAAAAATCATTTCCAGCATCTACATGGGTCTGAGAAAAACCGGGAGAGAGATCGGAACTCGAACTCACAATATATCATACCCGCGAGTGATGACATGCTCTACGTTGCCATAGGCTACATGACACCCTCCCTGGAGAACATACCGTTTTCGTTGAACGAACCAGGACGAAAAGAGGAGCGGGAATGTGATGCTTACGAGGTGTTCGCCCGTCTTGCCGGGGACCCGAACGCCAAGCACGGTAGCCAAGGCATGATAGAGTCTCGCGCCGTTTTCCTCGTACCCGCCGTGCACGGGCTGGCGGTCTGCAGGGATACGCCCGAGGCTAGTCGGGACCCACTCCATCGTATCGGAGTCGAACGGGAGGAGGTCGTAGCGTCCCTGGTGCTCTACCTCGGAGCCGCCATAGGGCACGCGGCACGCCGGGCGGAGACACGGGCCAATCTTGCACGGGTGGACGGAGTTGTCGAATATCGCAGAGCCGAGGAAGATGGGCGAGTTGCCGTCGCCGTCGTAGCAGGCGGGTGCTTTGGTGTACGAAGGGCTGGGAAAGGACGCGGTGGGGCCGAGGGGGATGCGATAGCCCGACGGAGGCGGTCGCGGCGGGGCGTAGGGAGGAGGAGATACGTTTTTCGTGTCCAAGTCCTTTGTATCGTTGAACGTTGTCGCAGTCATCGGTTACTATGGATGAATGCCGCAGCCGCTCAATCTTTTGTAGTCATCTTTGCACCCGGTGGCTTATCTTACAGTGCAACATGGATATCTCACGGCGTCGCACTCATCGATTCGAGGATGTTACGACGATGGGGAGGAAATCAGAAATGGATTAGGATTGAACGATTGCATGTAGTATTCATGATCCTCCTCGACAAGCCGTATGGTGACCAGGATTGCCTTGCGTGAAATCGAAACGATCGAATTGGATGCTATTAAACGGGTGTTGGCAAGGGTATTGGTCAGGCCGAGGCTGATGCTATGCGCTGGGAAGCATATATAAACGTGTTGTGCGGCAAAGGCAGAATTTCAGGGTGAGTTGAAGAAAAAGAAAACCCAATGAATGAGTGCTCGCTGCAAAGGTCCGGGAAGAGAATGGAAATTGAACGAATTCCATCGGGCGGTTTCCTCTTCGACAGTACCTATCAAATGATGACGAGGGGCCGTTGCTCCAAAGAAATCAGGTATAGGCGGAGACGACGACATAGCATGTTCCCCGTCTCGTTGCAAATGATCATAGGCTTCTCTTCTCGGGAGCGGCTCGAAGACGCCACGGCGAGGTGGTTAGGAGCATGCAATACATCCTCAAGGTCTCTTCGTCGAGTAATTATTTTTCATCCGTTACTCGTTTCTGTAGGGGACTGATGCCTTCCGAACCCTCCGTAGTGGCCAAGTCATGATCGGTACTGACCAAAGGTGGAAAGACAGCTCCTCGAACATGCTGCCCATACTTGCTGACGACCCTAGGAACCTAAACGAGGGGTGCACGTATCGCCCTCCACGCGAAGTTTGGTTGCGCTACCGATGATGCCGAGGAGAGGACACTCCTCACGATCCCGTGTGGGTCGATCACATAGACGGAGCCTCGCGTGTATGACGCCAGAGTTGCAAAATACTTGAAGGCGGTCGACGAATGACCAGAATCCCTCGACAGAGTGTTTCGAGAGCCTGGAGCGTGCGGACACTGATTCCTTTCAGTTCCCGAGTCTAACTCTGTGAATCTCGATCTTCGTTTGACCTAGTTCTTGCGTAGCCGCGAGAGGGTACTAATAGGTAATTCCCTTCGTAGTATGTATGTGAATTTCAAGGCTTCGTTACGCAGGTCGAACACTCTGGAATTATTGGAAAAGCCTGGGCGGGCGTCACCGAACTGTTCGAGAGCGAGGTATGAACCACGGAAAATCGGAGGTTGGCTGGTCGATGGGAAGATGCGGTCCTTGTCTTCATTATGGCGTTGTAGTTCGTCTATTGAGAGGGACCGGAATGATCCCGGAAGCCTACATTGTGAACGTCCCAGAGTCCACAATGGTATCGCCTCGAGACGTGGACAATAAAATATTGATTACATAAGCCAATATGTGCCAGAGCTTCCGTTTCTCCGACATATACTTGCCTTCTTATCGTCGACAATGGGTCGCAGAAAACGACAATTCCTCGATGATGGTGACTCCGACTCCGGCGCTTCTGAGAACTCGGAAGCTGACTTCCAACTGAACAACAACGACCCGGACGCGCGAGCTGAGCGTGCACTTTTCGAGGACCCCTACCGACACAAACGAAGGCGACGA
>JBBPOM010000091.1:0-52707 GCA_038091455.1 Leccinum uliginosum
TTATATAGTGCTATTCCGAGTTTCGATCTTGCAACTCACTCTCGAAACATTCGAGAACCGACTGCCCAGAAGGACGACGAGCTGCGATTTCCACAAAATGCCGCATGATGTCACCTAGTATTATATATTTGTGAGAGCGAAGGAGATACTCTATTCTTGGGCGAAGTTCCTCTTGGTCGGCGGTGCTTGCGATATCGTTGTTCAGAAGAGCTGTGGTCTGAAACGCAATACGCCACTTCGAAGCACGATCAAGGGATTCAGGCATCCATTTATCAGTTTTTCTTGCTGCTGAAGATTTGTTGGTGTCCAATTGGCGTGTATTGTCGCTTCCTGCTCTGGTGGACGTAGCAATGAAGTTTGACAATGATACTCAAACTTTTGCAGAATGTCCGGAAAGCGATCCCCGGAATCATCACAGAGCTCTATACGCAGTTGACGAGCATAGGAGGCGATAGGTTGATGGCCTTCATTCAGGAATTGGACACGATGATGTCATTTTCCCTTGTTGATAGCTTCTAAGGGAGTGTGAGGTATGCCCTTTTCTTGGATCACAGGTGAAAGTAGGTCAAAGTAGACATCTGCACAACTTTGTAAGAAATGACCCAACCAATATAAGACCACATACACTGATTTGCGATATCTCCTCCCATAGCAAAATAGCCGATATGCGGGAATTATATGATGATGTTTTTGAATGTTTCATATTGGCTTGGATTGCCAATCTAGTATGCCTAGGAAGTTAGGCTCTGACTCAGCCATGTCAATCCTTACTTGAACTCGAAGAGATTTACGCTGGTACTCAAAAAAAGAGTAACCCCATGCTTTTCTCGAGATTTGCATCCCATTCCACGGAGAATAAAGGGGAGGCGCTGTTTGTGTGATCGAGATTACCTGGAGACAGATAGTTAGATATGTAAGTTCACTGTATTGAATTGGCCTATCAACGCAGACCGAATACAACTTGTGCGAGGTAAAATGGGTCGCGAAGGGCGTTTTTCCTCCCTATAGAATCTTTCTCGATTTCTGGGTCCTCGAAAGGAGTCCTTTTTAGTTCGAGAACCAAGGATCCCTCGAGTTGTGTTTGAGAGGGGAGAATTTGATCGGTATCCCCATCAAACCCACGATAACAGGATCCTTCTGGTTGAGGCGCCGGAATTTTTCTCCCGACGGTTTTGTCAGATTGAGTGTTCCGACGCCGCCCGCGGGGTTCGCGTTTAGTTTGATCTTGAAAGTGCCAAAGGGCATCATTCAAGGATCCTGGATCATGCAGAACCTGGCTTGTAATTGTTATTGTTACGTCACATTAGTTGGCTTTGTAGGGAATGTTTTGGACGCAGAATTTCGATCACGATGCGTAGTGTCAAAGGCGTTTGCGGTGAGCGGACACTTTTGTGAACTGCCAAGTAGTGAGAACAAAAATAAACACACAGCCATCGACGTACTACGGTAGTTCTGACAAAGCGACTCGGACGTGGGAAGCGGCCTCGAGTCAAAAGGAACGATTTGTTATTTTGAAATACGACAGGAAGGTACGCTGATCGGTGAAGTCGGGACCAGATCTGAGGTCTGGTGGCCTTGTCATCCTGTTTGGCAGAACAATACTAATCACGTACAGTATGGTGGGTCCGCGTAGGGCAATCGGGCCCATCGTGTATGGTTAGTAACCGTGATTACTTATGCAGACCTGCGGTTAACAACGCAAAGGAACAAGGCAGCCGCAGCAAGGGTCTGATGATTACCAAAAGGACTCAGGAGAAGGAGCGCGTCGCCGCAGCGTCGTTGTACCGCTCAGTTCGAGTCAGGTCAATTGAATGCCGTTCCTGTGCCATGGCAGGTGATGAGAGAGAGACAGATGGAAGTGTGCGGCAGGCACTGCACAGCTTCCGGTTCCCGAGGTCGAGTTGGGCTTGGATTAGCTAAGACATCCATTTTTGGCGAGTATCGTAGTTTCGCGAGCGACAATGACAGCATCAGCGCTCACAAAAAAGGCCGATGCCGTCCTTGAATCACAGCGCTCCCGGGCCAGGCGCCTCCCTTGTCTCTACTAGGCTCTGTGGGCAGCCCCGCTTCCTGTATGTCCTTTGTCTTATTTCGAGGTATAAAAGGTTGACGACAGTAACCTATCCCCTGCCCGATGATGTACCCGTCATGCCTGGGTGTCCCCTCTTTTCGTTTTTCCCCCGCTACAAAGCGTATACCCAAATCAACACAATGATGTGGGATGTGCGGGGAAACAATGCTGCTCAAGAACCAACTTCCTCGCGTCCGCATTTCTCACCACCCCGCAAGTGCGTTCTTCGCGACCGAGATGCAGATTCGTTTTATAACCATCCAGAAATAGCCCCGGGGCTCCACCACAGATGAGGTTGATGCGTTTTTTCTATCTTCTCCCACCCAATCTCACTCGTCTACAGGCAATCAGCGCCCGCGTATCCAGCACCATTCGCCCCTGCCCCTCCACCAAGGAGGCCCGCTCCGTAGTAAGTCTTCTGTGTCTTGTGTGCTCAAGCATGTCGTTGAACACCGGATCTCACAGTAACCAGTAAGTGAGACCTTTGACTGAAAGCGGGGCGGTGTTCAAATCCCATATTTTAGTGCGCACTATCACACTTTCCCCCGTTCCACTATCACTCCACAAGTCCTCGCGCCAGGCCCACCTCATAATCGTTGGATCCCCGCCCCACCACCTGGAGTGCCAACTCCGCGTGTCATTCCAATCAACACCCTTTCACAGCAGCATGCGAAACAACACAATCGCTTGACAAGAAAGGGGAATCATTCACATGCTGTGTCTGCAGTGCCATCCCGCCATGTGCACTACGTGGACCAGAGGTCGCGGCAGATATCTGCACAGAGTTCTCACGCACCCCAACTAGTGCAAATATATCCCACTGCTTCGACTTCTCGGCAACTGCCCGCGACTGCTGCTCAGCCATCGACGGCGGGATACCGTCGCCGAGCGCTATCTGCAGGAACTTATGCTGCAGGACCCGCGGTCACTAATTTCACTCAACCGCAGCCTTCACAACGAGCCCGTGTGGACAGTGGGCGTGGACATAAATATTCGAGGTGTACGGGACGGAAGAAGGCGTTGTGTGTGAGTGATTGATGATATGGATGCGATGCGGGTTGGTACGATCGTTCACTCGGTTGGTGTGCAGATCGGAATCAACTACATTGGTCAGAAGCGCGCGCTGCACGGGTGCATCAACGATGCCAAGAATATGAAGCACTTCCTTACCCGTGGGTTCTTTCACCCTAGTCCATCCTACGAGTGTTGACCCGTGTCTGCACTTAGGTCAATGGGGCTTCAGGGAGGGGGACATTGTCATGTTGATGGATGATACGACGAATCCTCGACAGATGCCTACACGGCGGAATATGATTGACGCCATGAAATGGCTCGTAAAGGATGCTCAACCCCACGATTCGTTATTGTTTCATTGTATGAAACGTTTTCGTTGCTCTGGTTCATTCGCCGGTATGACATATTTCTTTATCTGATAGATTCCGGCCACGGAGGCCAGATCCCCGATTCAAGTGGAAGTGAGATGGACGGTTATGACGAGGGTGAGCCGATTGCGCCTGCATGTCAGTCGAAGTTACCTTGTTTTAGTGATATACCCAGTGGATTACAAGAGAGCTGGCATTATCATAGATGACGTAAGTCTGAAGGTCTTGAATTTCGCATCCGATAATGACGGCTAGATAAGGAACTGAACCAACTTTTGGTTTGCAAGATTCTTTTGAACGATGAGCTGTCGACTGATTTTACATGACAAGGTGAAGCCCCTTCCACGCGGGTGCCGCCTGACGGTGAGATTCTACGTCTTCCCGGGTGCATGAATTATCGTTGAGTGATGTCATGGCAGGCCATATTTGACGTAAGAGTTATGCTCTCGAAGAGGTTCTCTTCTTCGTGCTGATAAGCTTTTAGTCATGTCACTCCGGAACGACCCTTGGTGAGTACAATGGACGTTGTGCGCGAAACTGTGACTGATGGTCATCGTTGATTAGATTTGCCATTCATGGTATGGTGAAAGTTTCGCGTTATCATGGAAATGGCTGACCTTCGTTGTGACAGTACCACCACGATGGAACGCTACAGGATAATAATATGTCTGAGCATTTACGAGCGCTAAAAATGAGCTCGGCAGACGTGATATCGTTCGCAGCATGTAGGGATGATCAGACGAGTACGGACACTACTCTAGGAGGGATGGCCGTTGGTGCCATGAGTTATGTGAGTGACTTTTGTACGACTCTCTGATGTCCTGATGTAAATTGGTATAAGGCATTCTTGACGGCACTGAGTGAGTATTGCGCATGAATGGGCGACGTATTCTGACCGTACTTTGCAGCTCGGAAGCCAGTGCAGAGCTATTTTGAGTTGTTGCTATCTATTCGCGATATCGTGCAGCCGCGTTTCCAGCAGAAAGCACAGCTGTCGAGCGGACATTACATTGTGGGTATTCTGTGGATGCGTCTGTGGGCTTGTTGATGACGGAAACATTTTATAGGACACTCACATTCGATTTATTCTTTAATTCTTACGACAGTTATTTATTTATCTTTTTAAGTAGCAACTTATTTATTTATCTTGGACGGTAGTACTAGTGTACAAATGATGTTGTAATTTTTGACAGGTGTAATGAGGACTGGTCCCGTGACGAGGTTTGTTTACGCGTTATTTACGTGTGCATCTACAAAGCCAAACAAGTTCGAGTTCCAAACTCTTTCTCTCTTCACCGACAAGAACAGGCGGCGCTTGCAAGCCTTTGCAGGTCCTCGTCGTCGACGATAACGCTAACGAATCGCTCTCAAGCTAATAACGACCGCGCATATATCCACATCTATTCACGATCGACGACTCTTTTATTCTTTCTTTAATGCCCTTGCAACTGCTTTCACGATCTACGACGGATACCGTTCGCTCACGGACCCCTTCCCCCCTCACCACACCTCCGCACCAAGCACACATTCCGACCATTCGCTTGACCACCGCCACTCCTGGCGAAACCCACTCGCAGAACGAGCCAAGCCAAGCCGCGCCATGGATGACGTCCGAGGCGTCCCATGTCTCAATCGCACCAAAGCCTCTCAAGAGTGCAGGTGCTTCCCGGAAGCGTCTCGTTCCCAAGAAGTCGAAGCTCAGTCTTCTCGGGTCGTCGAGAGCACGGGAACAGGACTTTTCGGACGTGGTCAGACGTGTCGGCGGCGCTTCCGCCAACAACGGGGGAAACGGGTTCGAGATTTACGTGGATCCTACCAACGACCCCGACATTGGAGAGATTTTGATGGTGAAGAAGAAGAAGTCCCGCATGGCGCTGGACGGGATGCAATGGGGAACGTTGGGCGAAGTGACAAACGTTCCCTCTATGTCGATACCAGACGAGAAAAGGGGAAAGGGGGGAAAGAAGGAGAGTTTGGTAAAGGCCAAGGTGGATGAGAACCAGAAGTGGTGGAGTATCGCGCGCGGAAGGAAGGACAAGCACCGTGCCGAATGTGAGTCGCTCCCTTCGAGTGCTGGATTGCTGTACTGAGCGACCCTTTAGCTCCTGAACCAGTTGACGAGCCCACCGACGCTCGTGGACGATTTGATTCGTTGAATTCGGGGGCTCTGCTGGAGCATCCCGCTTGTGCAGAGCATTCTAAACCCGCTGCGGAACGTCTGCGCGTTCCCACTCCTCCGTCGGCAACACCTGCACCGGGAATAAACAGTGGAAAGGGTTCCGTTGCTCTCAGGGCGATGCGCTCTGTCCGCTCCCTTGCCCGTATTGGTAGCTGGGCTCAACTCAAGAATATCCCTAATCCTGATTCAGTCACCACTGCCGCTGCGCCTATCAAAGATAAGGAGTCCGACGGGAAGAAGAAGAAGAAAAAGAAAAAGGAGACGGAGAAGGAGAAGCAAAAGGAGAAGGAGAAGGAAACAATACGCTACTCGGGCAGCAGCTTTGAAGCGGGCACATTGAGCGCGAGTCCCGTTGGCTCCAAACACGGATTGAAATCACTAGGGAAGAAGAGGACGAGCATTATGGGGCTCGGGTTACCTTCAACGATGCGGCTCCCTTCCACTCGCAATGGATCGACAGCGTCGTCGATTGTCGCCGCCGACGCTGCAAATCGTCGTTCGTCTGCAGACTCCGTAAATCTGCTGGGTGGTGGTATACTTTCACGGGCGCGGCTCGGTTCGACAATGTCTACGGTGTCTTCGCTCCGTCCGATGTCGACTAAATCTCGAGAATCGTCGGGCAGCTCAGGAGCAATCTCCGTCAAATGGGACGAGGCGGGGTTGCAGACAGTCAAGGAAATCTGCCGAAAGGACAAGGAGGACAGGAGCAAAGTGAAGGAGAAGGACGGCAAGGAGAAGCAGAAGAGCAAGAAGTTCAAGAGTGCAAAGAGTGACAAGGACTCTGCCCGGAAGTCGTCGGACAACCGAAGGAGGACTCCACTTGACGCAATTTTCCCAGGAGCCTTATCGGAGCGCAAGGGAGATGAGGCGGAACAGCCACCGTTGACGCCTGTTCTCAGGATCGAAGCAGCCAGTGAGGACGGACACAAAGATGATGAAGCCCTAGTTAGGGACCCACCGGTCGAAATACCCATGAAGCGTACGCATCCTCGACCAGTATCAGAGTACCCTTTTGGCCAGAGTCGATCCAAAGCAATTTACGAAGCGGATGACGGTGAGGTCTTATGCTTATGCTTGACATATGTAAAATGTGATTTAAGTTGTCTCAGACAACGCGGTCATATCAATGTTGGACGCAGCGACGAACGACTTGGCCCAGTTGATCAACAGACTTGATCTCGAGGCGACTCCAGGCAGTGTCAAGGTGTCGCCAATGACCCAGCGTTCCGCCTTTTTGCTGCAGCCTTCCCCGAATTCGTCGTCCCAAAGACTGGTACCGGTCGATAGTCCACTAAGGGGATTACGAGGCAAAAATAAGTCCTTGGCCTCTCTCCGGCCTTACGCTCAATCGTGCTCGAGGAGCACGGGTGTGCATCTCGGACAACACATCGCCCCATGGTCCGCGCTTAACGCGAGTATCTCCCCCTCGAAGCCTTCTCCCAGTACAATTAGGGTCAAAGCTCAGGATAACATGGCGACTGTCCGAACTCATAGGCGAACGCTCACTCCCGCGCCAGCTGTAGAACCATCGCCCGTCTTCAAAGCACTTCGCCCTGCGACCACTCGTCTCCCCATATCAAAGACGATTGTAGGCACCTCATCGGGTAGCTCGTCTTTTGCGACCAGCATAAGCGATCGTTCCCCGTCGACGCTGACGTTTGGCTCGAGTCATTCCAAGTCCGAGTCTCGAGGCAGTTTCACCACCTCGCCGGTGTTCAAGAAGGCTCAAGGTCCTTCCCGCAAGAGGTCTGCCCTGGCTCCTCGGGCGACGCTTGGCGGTGACAACCTGCCTATCTCGCCCGAGGTTCGTCGCAATCTCGGACTAGCCGGTACTATGGGTTATTCCGTAGGCAGCATTACCGAGCAAGACCACGACGGAAGCGATCCGGATTCTGATATCCCCGACGAGTTGCAGGTCATCTTATCAAATTCGGATCAAGAAGGGGATGATACCCTTTCGTTTAAACCGCCTTCTCCAGGTTTGCCGCCAGACATGCCTCTACCCACGTTGGACACTTTGTCTCGAAGAAGCTCGTTGGCTGAAGTTCCCGTCTTCCGAGCAACTGTGATCGACGACGACCACCAGGTTGACATCGAGGAGGCTGGGACATTGTCAGAAGATGACACCAAAAAGTCATTCGATTTCACTGGCGAGTTGCAAAAACTCCACGAATCTGGTGCATCCGATCGTCACAGCTTCATCGAGCAGCTCGAGACCGCGTTCCGAACTCCTGCAAAGGTCGACCTCAGTTATGACTTTAGCAACCTACCTCCCGTTCCCAAACTCAATACGTTGCAGGATGAGCTATCACGGATCGGCGAAAGCTCATTCCATCATCCAATTGACTACGAGTCGCCCGGACTGTCGCCGAGAGAGTTCCCCATTGACGACGACGCGGATTTGTCGTTGCTCCCGGGATCGGATAATTTTGCCACCACTGCGTCGGACGAGGAATTACTCGACATCGTGGCGCCTCACGTCACGCGAAATCCCACAACTGTTGCTACTCAAAAATCGAACGGACAACTCAATCGCGACTTCAAATTCGGTGGAAAGCCTTCGTCGTCAAGCAAGAAAGATACCTCGCCACTCACACTCTCAGACATCATTCCGCCCCCCGAAATTGCGAGATCTCTTTCTATGACGTCGCTTGCAGACAACGAGAGCTCTCTGATGAAGTCGATCCTTGAAAACGTCATCGCCATTGAGTCTCCACCTGAAGGTGCTCGATCCCGAGCCGATTCCGATTCGGGTGCGAAGCGTGAGATGCCGGACGCTGCTCGCAATTCCTATCTTGGCACGGGCCATCGTCGTAACCTTTCCGGGTTGAGCTTTGCAGGGTTTGATTCGTTCGCAGAGGTGCGACGAGGGTTTGAATTCAATGATAATCGTCCTGGATTTTATCTTCCGCCCGGCCCCAAGACTGATAGGCGCCGTCGGAAACATGCATCGATCTACAGTATTGCTTCGGTATCATCATATGGCAACGTTCTACATGGCGGTTCAGCGGATCCCTTTGACTACGGCTCAATCCTTCCCTTGCCAAGCTTGCGCGAGAGGCCTTCATCGGACGATTTTTCGTTCACCATGTCGACCACCGTTGACGATACCTTCGCTTTCCTCCGCAGGCAACCACATCGTCATAGAGTTGACAGTGACGCCTCGAGCTTCTACTTCCGCAGCTCTGTTGTCCATCCTTACAGTCGCAGCTCCCGCAGACCCGAGTCCGGGATATCCCTCGGTCCTCCTGTTAGCCTCTTCAACCGCAACTCTACTTATAACCGCCGCCGCGATTCGAACATGAGTATCAACAGCATTGCACAGTCATACGCTAATTGTCGCCGCTTCTCCTGGTCTCACCACCGCCGCAACCTTTCTGCTGAATCATTGCTCAGCGATCTCTCGACAACCAACATCTGTCGACCTGACCTTGGGGACAAGATGCTCGACTCCGCTCTGGAGTATACTGCACCCTTGGCATCTATCTCCGCCTCACCTTGCCCTAGCTTTTCTGGCCGCATACCCGAAGAAGGAGTCCACTCGAAGAAGTACGACAAGCGGATGTCGTACGATTCCATCATGGATACTCAGTATGAGTCTCAGAAGACCGACTCAATATTCGAGAAAATTGGTAATCGGACCTCTGTATGCTCGACGGGCTCGACGGACTCGACGTTCTTCGAACAAGACTCGGGTGATGCAGCGAAACTTCCTCGTTATCGCCCGATTTCGAGTTTGAGCATCCCAAGCGTACATAGCCCACCCAAGGAAGATGATACAATGATTAGTGTAAGTTGCCATCTTCTTGTTTGTTCGCTCGTCTGACGCGCCAACAGATGCTGGGCGGTGGTCAGATACGGCGACGTTCCGTGACATCCATGATCGGTTCTTCGCCGTGCATCCAGCTCGAAGCAGAGCGGCGCAAGAACATCTTTGCCAACCCCCCGGAGACGGTCTTCAGCCGTATCAAGAACGCTCGTCCGGAGGATCACCAGTCTCCCAAACTCTCGCGCGTGATTGAGACGAAGCCGTCAATCGCCTCGACCACGAACTCTGTCCAATTTGGTGACGAGCGCATAATTCGCGCAAGACATGGTCTTCTCGAGCGCGAAAGCCTCGAGAACACTGTGTTGATGGGAGACGGTGAGGATCTCTCGGCATCATGTAGGTCGTCTGGGACTCGTGCTATACGGTGCTGATTGTGTATTGTAGTCCGGATGCCTGTTTTCACCCGCCCCAGCCCCGTAAACCGCTCTCGGTCAAGTACATGTACGTCGACATCAGGGGCAGACACTCCCCCGCTTTCCATTTCGGATGGTTACTCTTCCATCTCGGAGGGATCGTTGTCCAGCATCGATCTCTCACAACTTAATGCTCTGCTTTCGAGCACTTCGCATGCGTCGCCCAACGCTTCCTTTGAGCGTGCTCGTCCTTACGGTCGCGGTCACGGTCATCATCGCCGTATATCCCAAGCTCGTGCGTCACGCACTTCCATTTACGAGACAATCCAAGAGGAATTCACGTCGATGCTCCCGCCTACGAGTCCTCCTACTCCCGCAGACTCGGTCCCAGGCTCAGCTTCTAACACGCCTGTTATGACGAAACTGATGGATCCGCTTCAAGTGCATGTCGTAGATCCCGAGACGTCGTCGGTGGATTCGTTCTCTCTGTGGGACGACGAGCAAGCGATCACCGAGCTCCGACGATACTACGCTCTCCGGGATGAGGCGGAGAACACTGTTACGGAAAGTAAGCGTACGTGGCTGGATACCCCACTTTCTGTTTTTGCTCTTCAATGTGAGTCGTCCACTCGTCATTCTTTCTCTGGCCTTGACAACGATCACTCCGCTAGCTTTCGAACCTCCGCATCATCGGTCTGCAATGCAAGCGATGCTAGAGCATTCGCTTCAGAACTACGGTCCTCTTCCATCTGAACTTCGACTTAGGCGGGCGCGATCACGTGTCAACAGTCGGCCTTCACCATACCCTCGAACCGTCAAGACTTCGTTCACGTCTTCTCCCAGCACGGAACATTTGCGGACCGCGGTGACTGCTTCACTCATTACGTCCAACGATGATGACGAACCTCGTCACTCCTCGTCGCTCTCCAACGCACTGCAGCAAATCACGATCAATCCCAATGTACCGTCGACAATGTCTGCGGATGCCAAGAAGTGCGTCGTATCTCCAGACAAGCCTGAGCGTGTTTTCGGATTGCCACCCCGGCCTCGTCTTGGATCGGTAGCACGACGTACAACGTCGGGATGGACAAAGAAGAGCACTGGTCGGACCAATACGGAGAATAAGGAGAACAAGACGTGCATCAGAGCCCCGCCTTCAGTGAACGTCTCACAAGGGACCATCGCGACGTGAGTATTTTCTCACTGCGACCATGGCATAAATTAATGGATTGGTTCAGTCCTGCAGACGGTTTGCGCCTAAATCGACCGAGGCCAAAAGGGCGTCCGACGCAGGCGTTGGTGAGGCCCTTCCGTGTGTGAACGTATCTTATTATGCTATCATCTCTTTTTTTGTCGTCATCCACTCCATGTACCTATGCCCATTGGACTTTTTCTTCTCTTGCTCTCCATGCTGTATCTTTTTGTTCAAATTCTTTTTGATCGAGCACGTAGGGTCAAAGAGAAGGAGTTGATGAGAATCAAATTGTGTCTATTACCTGCATCATTGTTCGCGATGGCGTCTGATGTGTGGTCGTGGTGAAGCGCCAGTCGGTCTCCTTTCGCCACACTGCAATTTTATCGATCAACTCAAACTCCCCTGTGCGTGCAGATCGACCTGAGATCTTGACACGCGAACGCTTTCCCTCGAATATGCAGTGCACGATTATCATTAACGAATAAAAACGACAGACGAGGAACGACCTCAGAATTGGGTTCCTGTCCTTGTTATCTACACGTGCACGTTCGAATGTCCTTGGAGCGGTCGGGTCGTCGGGCTAATTTCCCTCTCCGTTCCCGCTCCCGCTCGTGAAATCGTGCGCCTTGTACAGCGTCGCCGAGTCTAGGACGGTGCCGTTGGCGCTCGCGACGAACTCGTGCGTGAGGTGCGTCCGGTTGTGGAATGTCAGGCGGGACCAGCCATAGGCGCTTTGGTGTGCATCAGTATGAATGAGCGAGTGAACAAGCCTGCAAACGGTGAAACGGAAGAGGAGGAGCAAGACGGCAATCTGCAAGGCGCCTGGCCCACGCAATGGATCGATGGACCAGCACTCAAAAGAAAAAGGGCTCTGGGGAAGGAAAGGAAAGGAAAGGAAAGGAGATAGGACATATATATATCATTTCCACGTGTCCCAAAAAAATGAAAAAAAAAAAAAAGATGCCACGGTGGGTGAAGAATGTGTGCATGTGCGAGGTCAACCTCGGACGGAAGACATCGAAAGGAAGAAAAAAAAGGGAAGCAAAAGAAAAAAGAAGCGATGACTCGAGAAAGATCACTCACGTATCCGACTGCACGACGGAGTATGTCTCTTGACCAACGAGCGAGTCGAGGCCGTCGTAGTGACCTGCCGCGCCGTTGATGATGTTCCAGGGTGCCGTCGGGTTGTTCAGTCCGTTGGGATCGATTGTGTCTAGAATGGAACAGTAAGAATAGTTGGGGAGACTATAGGCATCACGTAGTAGTACGTACAATTGGCGATAGGGGTGTTCCGTTCATAAACCTATATTTCACCAGTAACATTGATCAAAAAAACAAAAAGTAAAAGGGAAGAAATGCTGATGCTGACTCACGTGGATATGTCCTTGCATGTAAAGATCGACCCCATACTTGATCATCAACGGCTCGAAAGCCTGTTGACACGCCAAGCAGATCGTCGACGACGCGTTCTTTCCGCTCGCATACCAAGGTCGATGAAGACCGACAATTATCCACGGCGTTTGTTCTCGATTGACAGACGCTAGATCGTTCTCGAACCAATCGTATTGCTGGTTCGGGTATCCAAACGGACCGCTGTTTGCCCCCGCGTCGGATCCTCCGGATTCGTCCGGTGATTGCAGGCCGACGGGAAGGTCCGTCTCCGTATCGAGAATGATGAAGTGCGCCAGGCCATAGTCGAACGAGTACCAGAAGTTCCCGAGGCCGCCCGATACGTCAGATGGCATTCTGAAGTGGTTGACTGTGGAACGGAAAGGCTGACAAAGGCGAGGAAGACGATAACGATTCGACTCACTGTATCCGGTAAAGTTTGATTGGCCTGGAACACAGATCGAGGTGGTATACGTGATATTGTTCACAGTGTCCGATGTTCCACTGAAAGGGATCCAGTGAGTCCTGATTCGTCCTGTACACACGTGAGGCTTACCCGTTATCACAATTTGCCTAAAGATACGATAAGCATAAGGTTGGAAAAGGGAATAGGAGGGCGAAGTACTTCGTGGTTTCCTGGAGCAACCATGTAAGCCTTTGAACTAGTCAGGGGAGTCATCTGGTCATAGAACTGCTCCAGCAACTCGTTGTAGCCTTGGACGACGCTCGTCATGTTAGGGATCAGGCTGTTGCTCCCAAAGTACCCTTCCCAACTCTCTTTGATAAAGTAATCTGCATATGCAATATCCCCGAAGTGTGCGATAAAATCGTAAGTACTGCACTGACGATCAGCAAAGTTGGATGAACTGATTCAAAGACGACATACTCCTTGTACTCCAACAGACTCTGGATCGTGTTGAGATCATTCGGTCCCAACGGGTTTGCTGCGCCGCCGTATGGGCCAACTTTTGTGCTCAGGCCGTCGGCACCCATCAATCCGAGATCAATGACCACTGCCACCGTGAACGCCGTCTCGTCACCCGCTTCACGCGCAGTCATGAATGTATCCAGCGTTCGGTATGCACAACCAGCACAGTTTCTGTAAAGTAAGGTAATAAGAGCTAGAGAACAGAACAGAGATGGGCAACTTAACTGGTAAGATGTACGATACCAGTATTTCGCGTTTGGTTTCAGTCCAGTGAGCTTCACGTGGTTGTCCCATACACGTGAAGATGGATAAGTGGTCGAATATCCGGTAGCGACATTCGTCAGCGCATGGGGGGACTCGCCGTACCACACCTGTGGAGTATCCAACTGAACATGAGTGTTCCAACTCACGGTCATACCTGTCGGGCCAGCAAATGCGAGGCGCTGCTGGAGAGGTTCATTAGGGTTGCAGGGAACTGAGCCAGGAACATGCACGCCTGTGGACTCTGCGAGACACGACCAAGGGGTTGGAGTATCAGTAAGGTCGATGAACTGGGCTTTTACGCCCAGCATGGCGAGTGCCAAGACTATGACAAAAGTGAGCTGCATCATGGGGGAGAAGCTCACGACTCAGGAGATCGCTCATTAGGTATTTGAAGGGCATCCCAAGAAATCAGCAGATCAACGAACGTGCGCCTCGTGAGAAACCCCGCCAAGAAGAGCTCATCGTCCCTCATGCTCGCACTATTGTCCCAGTCATTGCCAAGGCACCCACTTGCACGGAACGTGCAGTAGACTACCAATCGGCCACTATATATGTAATCACTCTTATGTAGATGGCGGTCATGGGTTGCCCTGCATCTGATAAATTTGAAGTCGACTTTGCGTCATTACAACGAGGAAGGAGCTGAGGGAAGTGAGAACTTGGAAATGTACTGGCATTCGTCACTCTGGAATTATGGAGTGTATCAGTCATTGATATTTGATCAATTCTTTGTATATACAAACGCCAGTGGCCAAGCGGCCACGCCACTCCTTTCGTGATCGTTGACTGATAAGACTCACCACATGTAATTGTATTTTATGCTGTTCGACGATTCTGTTTTTTTTTTCTTCGAATTTTGTGTATCCGGTCAGTGGAGAGCAACTGGTGAGACAAAAACGAGCGTAGATGGAAAACGCAAGGATGTCGAGGTTAGTAACTTGCTCTGTGGTCAAAGTCATTGCATTAGAAACATCATATACATACGACGCTTCGAATGCTGGGTGATTCTACCAGATAAAAGTCAAAACGCTAGTACGCATTGTAGAGATGACATTAGCTGGGAGAAACCTTGGTTGGAGGTGAAAATAACTTGATTTTGATCCATCTGCAGAATTAATAGCATGGAACGTGAGTATTGCAACGCCGAACCAACGGGTAGCATGGACAAACGTGTTCAGATCAACCTATCATCGCTTGACCTGCTCGAGTTCCCAAGAGGCATTGATTCCTTTTTAGCTGCTTCTCTGACATTTTTCCCCGGCCAAAAATCGAGCTAAATCGCAATGTTTTCAAGGGACTTCTTGTTGAAAACTGTAAGATCGCCCCGACATGATGGGCCCATTGGACAAAGAAGTGTAGAATGAGTCCTTTTATTCAACCTCCATCATGCCTGTCGAATGGTGTGCGGAATCATCGACCACTGGTAAACGTCTCAGTCGCACCATTAGTTGCAGCCAATTGAGCAATTCCCCTCTTATCTGTTCCATTGCGTTTTCCTCGGACGTCGGGTCGGCCCGATCCTGTTGCCATTGCCATTACCGTTCCCACTCGGGAAGTAGTACGCATGCCGAGTTGAGGACGGTGCCAATATTGGCGCGCTCGCGACGAACTCTGAGTCGTGCGTGACTCGGAGATGTCCGGTTGTGGAACGTCAGTCGGGACCAGCCAGAGTAGGTGCTGTGATGTGCGTAAGTGGCGCGCGGAGAAAATAAATAGAGGAGAGGGGGAAAACAAGTCGAGGCGCCATGTCGTTACGCGGGAAAAAGAAATAGATGCTCCACGACGGCAGAGCAAAAAGGAGAGAAGGACAAGTGACGGTAGATATATATGTATTGTCTTCAAGTGCAGATAAGGAAACGCAACATATGAAGCATATGTGCGTGTGACCGGCAGGAGATGGAGGAAGGAGAGGAGGAGAGGAAATTCTGAGAAGAGGAAAGGTTAGTACTTCTACTCGCTGTCAATGCCACTCAACTTGCGTCTCTCCTGGCACACAGTCCCCCCTTCTAGGAAGCACTTCAAGTTTGTGCAATGTAGGTTTCAGAGTGTGGGCAGAGGCGAGTTATATTCCGTCGACTTCAAAGTTCATGGTGTGGATGCAGCGACTGCTATGAGAGAAATTCTCACGGTCGTTATGTCATTGTCAACTTTTAAGTTTGCCAGGACTTCATCTGTTCCGCCCACACCATCGACAACGACCATGCGATCTATCGGGTATTCTGCATTACATAGAAGGTTCCCTTTGTGTTCAAAGGGGAATGATAAGCAACAGCCGAGTCACCTTATCAATGAGGCGGTGATATTTATGGCACTACACCAATACATACTCAGAACTCTGACCTTGGACTTCGGTTAGAATCCCAACCACCGCGTTGCCAGCAGAGTCGCTGCCTCAGTTGGTCTTCTGTTTGTTTCCCGGATAACGTAGGATTTATCACCAGAAGAACTGATGCCTTTAAATGTGCAGCTTGTTCGCTTACCTTGCTTCCCAGCAGGACCCAGCTTCCCCGCTGACATGGCCTTAAACTCTAGTTGGGTCCCGGATGAAGACTCCCAGACCCTCTTTGCCGAAAGGTGCTGGCTCCAAGGTGTCATCATCGGTGCCATCGCCTATGGTATTACAGTCTCGCTCTACTTCTTGTCTTTCTATCTACTCGTCCATGGAAACAATCGCATCGAATTCAAGAAACGCTTACCTCTCCTCATCTACATCTCCATCTCCTTCATCCTCGGCACTCTCTTCATGATCACCGTCTCTGCGTTCACCCAGATGTCGTTCATCGACGATCGAAACTACCCTGGCGGTCCAAACGCGTTCGAGACCGATATGTTCTCTATCCCTATAGATTATTTGGGAAGTGTCGCGTTTGTTCTGTCCAACTGGCTGTCGGACGCTTTAGTAGTCAGTGAGAGTCGAGCCTAGGCACCCTAGTCAACACTCACCATTAGGTCAGGTGTGGCGCGTCAAAGTCATTTATCAGATGTGTGGACTTCCTACGTGGGTCGTTATGTTCTTCCCTTGCCTGTTATTTGCAGGCTCAGTAGGTCAGCACATAATTTTCATCAAAATTTCATGAAACCTTGGGCCTCATGCACTTCATGAACACGCAGCTTTGGGGATAATTTTCCTTGTCCAAGTTGCGACAACGAATCCATATGTGACGACAGGCGTTAACGTCACGCTACCCTACCTGAGTCTATCGCTGGCATTAAACATCATTCTCACCATTGCCATCGTTCTCCGCTTGCTGAGAGTCAGATGCTACATCGTTAATGCGCTGGGACCGAAACACGGATCGCGATATACGTCGCTCGCTGCAATGATCATTGAGTCGGCTGCACTGTACTCTGCCATGTCCCTCACTTTCCTGATCCTATTCGGGATCGGAGATACACTCTCCAAGGTGTTCTTACAGTCCTTGAACCAGTTCCAGGTATCTGATATCCAATGATCATATTAGCCCATTCTCACCGGCACCCACCAGACAATTGCCATGTTGCTGATCATCTTCCGGGTGGCACAGGGTAAAGGATGGACCGAGGACACTGCTACGCGCGTAATGTCGGTTCGAGCATTGGGTCCGTTGGAGTTGACGAAGATACAATTTGCATCGGCTGAAACTTCTGGTATGCTGACAAGCTCTGCAGATCCGATACACACTACTAGTAGGGAGTTCCAAGGCATTCCACGGAGTTCAGACAATTGTTCGACTTTAAAGGATATGGTGTAGCACCGAAAGTTGTATGTTGTATTTATTTGAAGCCCGCTCGTGACGATCACAGAGCAGACATTCACGGTTTCTGTGTAGTATAAATACAGGGGATCCGACTGAAAAAGCATAGCTTCTTTCATTTGTTTTATTAGCAACTTGGGTCGAATGTAAATCTGACCGTTGATGATATTGGACCACACAATGGCGCATGCAACCATTCCCGCAGTGCAATGACTCTCGCTCTCAACCTACATGATGGACCTTTTTTCATTACCATTTATTGTAATACTATGCTTTTCAAATGGCTGCAAATTCAGAGGAGACCCAAGGTGGTCACGTAATATATATACTGGTTGTTGGCAGATACTGAAACGTTAAAGCTCCTGATCTGATGCAACCCGAGACATATGCAGACCAATTGGCTGGTAGATCCTTGGATTATGACGACGTTGAGGCGCCCACGATTCGAAAGCGGATCTAGGATGGTGTACTTATTCTTTTTGGAAGGACCCTTTTGTTTTTCGTTGGCTGTCCTCGTGGCGTCACAGCCGTCGAGCGGCATGTAAGATCATTTTAACCAGCGGAGACGCGTGCAACAAAGCACAGCTCATCAAAATTTGATCCCCCTTCTCAAGAGTTTCCCCTGACAGATTGCTATGCGTCGCATGCAGATCTGGGCACTCAACCCACCTCGCCGGACGATGTTTCAGCCTGAGTCGTTTGCTCGTTTCCGCCTCGAGAATTCGCGTGCCTATACTGGCCCTATAGTCAAGGATGTTCCCGTTGGGACTCCGACAGATTCATGAGTGAGATGCGTCCACAAGTTGTAGAGCGTCAGTCAGTTGAGCGAGCCGTCGTCGTTGCCACGGCGGTGTCGTGAAAAGAAAATCAGCCGTCAGCCTGAGTCTCGTCCCTTGATCAATGAATCAGAAGGCAGTGTGCAGTAGATCGTTCGCCTGTACTGTTGCTTCGACGTATCTTCCGTATGACCGAAAAGCGAGTCTTCCTAGGAGCTTACTTTGAACTGAGCTTCAATGAAGTCAATGAGATTCGTGTGGATATTTTATGACTTATGATCACAGACCTCGAAGAGACCGTGGGAGCATTTGGATAACTTCTGCTTGTGCTTTGCCTCCAGGCTGCTCAGTGCGATTTCCGAAGTCAAGTATAGGCACAAAAACATCCTTGCTCGCTTACTGTACATCCTGTCATACGTTAAATCTGCTACCCAGGTCTCGTCCAGCCCATCTCATCATTCTCTTCCTTGCTCAGCCCACCAATATCAACCGCGCCATCATCCTCTCTGTGTCAGTTGACTGGCCTTCTCTTATCTGTTACGAGTAAGTCTCAATATTGTTTGTTTGTTTCTGGTACCACTTGTCTCTCGACAGTTACATGGATACTTTCGGCCGATCATCTACCTGTGCAAGGTCTGATCTCAACACTAAATTTGTGTGACATCAAACCTTTATGCTCTCCTGGAAAGACTGGTGAGCTGTTGAAGATGATTTGTTAAGTCCATGTAATCATTATGAATGCAGATGCAGGTCCTAATGAAGAAACCACTATTAGTCGTATCGCTTAAGAGGGAGTCGACTGTAATGGACTTTTAAATATCAACGATAGTCCGTCAGCAAACAGGTCAGTATTACATGGAAAGCACAATGGCACATCGCTACCCAAGAAAATCATGGAACAGCTAAAGCCATGATTACCGTATCTCCATCTTGGCGGTGACACCACGGCAACGTAGTGGGTCGCGGTAGAATCCACGGGATTACATTTGAAACGGTTCCGCTGTGACAGTAGCGCTCATTGCCATGCTTTTGGTCTCTTATTAGCATTTGTGGCAAAATGGGTATGCTTCGATGGTGCGTGTACCGGCAATCAATGTATTCCTGGCGCAGATTAAAATTACCAACCACATCCGCCATCCGCAGTTTATTAACTGAGAATTACGCAAGCTGCCCGCAGGTTCTCTTCCAAAGGGCAGCCTCGTTTTCGAAAGTTCCACACATATAACGTCTCTATAGCCCTCATAATGACATGCTCTAGCCCCCTTTCCCCTCGATTTTATCACTGTCTGTAGGTGAACCTTCGCTGCTACTCAAAAAATAGCTTCATTTCTCCACAGATAACATGCATATAGTCCAGCCCTTGCTTGTAATTTTCTCTGTTTGCAGTCTCGTTCGCCCTGCGCCGGTGGCAAATGCAGAGCCTCCGAGTTGTCCGAATCTCGAAGCCGATGTTGATATCGGTGAGGAATCGAGTTCAGCTTGCATGTGCCATGATCTTCCTCTGACCGTCCTTCTGTTTCAACGTGTGTGATCAGGAAAAGAATGCGCCTAATCCAAATCAAATCACCCACAACTCGTTACTGTAAAACGCACTTCCCAGCACTGTTTCAAGTCCTAGAGGATCCGAAAGCTTTTGTATTATGTAATAATTTATACTCACCTTTTTGATTTACTCGATGAGATCGCTCGTCCCCATTTCCCCAGGCTGTTGCTGTGCATATCTGCGATGTAAAGATCGATCATGCTGGACAACGTGTTTTTTTTCATATCTCTGCCAAGATGGGGCGTAGGTGCACGCGTGGAGCGAAGTAGAGATGTGGGTGAGGACCCCGACTGACTCGGGAGCGAACTTCGAAGGGGAAAAACGTGCCAATCGCTTATTTGCCAAAGAACGTCTTATGCTTGCATAAGTACTTCGCCGCTGTCCAGAAAAACTGTTACAGTACGACCGTCCGAGCTGGACCGCATGCGCTGTCACTGAGACAAGCAAGCCTTTCGTCCACGCCTATGGTGTCAATGGAGTCGAGATTCGGATGGGCGCCTTAGTCAACATAACGATAGTCAACGCAGTCGACATCCAGCCGCAAACCGGTGAGTTCTAGCACCCACGTGTCCATTACGCCTTACCTGCGCGATCAAGACCCTTATTGTGTGATGGCGGAATGGATCCCATTGAGTCAATCAGCTCACCGGCAACGTAACACGGCCAGAAAGAAGCACGGGCTGGTCTTCTATTTGGTGCCCGGGTTTTACTTTTCAAGCGAGGGCGTCTATGTCACAATCTACAAATCACCGAATCCGCAGTGAATGTAGTACCACCTCGTTCGCTCGGTAACTCGCTTCCCCGCCCACCAATCTGCCGACATGGCCCTCAACTCGAGTTGGCTCCCAGACGAAGACTCGCAGACTCTCTTCGATGAGAGGTCCTGGCTCCAAGGCGCCGTCGTCGCTGCCGCTGCCTATGGCGTCACAATCTCGCTCTACTGCTTATCGTTCTATCTGCTCATACGCGAAAAAAATCGGATCGAATCCAAGAAACGTTTAATTCTGATCATCCTCATCAGTGTCTCTTTCTTCCTCGGAACTGTCTTTATGGTCGCACTCGCAGCGTTTACTCAGATGGCGTTCATCGACAATCGTAACTTCCCAGGTGGTCCAAATGCATACGAGGACAAAATGTTCTCCGTTCCTATAAATAGATGGGGAAACGTAGCTCTTGTCGTGTCTAACTGGTTGTCTGACGGTCTGGTGGTGAGTCAAAATCATACTATAGAGCAGACACCATAGCCGGCGCTCACCACACCAAGGCAGGTATGGCGCTTCAAAGTCATTTATCAGAGATGCTGGATGCCTCTCTGGATCGTTATGCTCTTTCCTTTGCTGATGCTCGCAGGTTCTGTAGGTTAGCATGTTCAGTTTCATTCAAAACTCATAAAATGGGGCTGACGCGCTACGGACACGTAAGCCATGGGGATAATGTATCTGCTTCAGATTTCGGCTGACTCAAGTCCATATGGAACGTATCGGAACGGCACCAACTTCACGCTGCCTTTCCTTAGCATATCGCTGGCGTTGAACATCATCCTGACCATCGCCATCGTCCTCCGACTGCTCACCTTCAGATACCACATCGTTTCCCTCATGGGACCGAAATACGGAACACAATACACGTCAGTCGCTGCAATGATCATCGAATCGGCTGCATTGTACTCTGCTGTGTCTATCGTTTTCCTCGTTCTATTACTGGTCGGAAATCCAGTTTCCAGGGTGTTTTCACAATCTTGGATTGAATTCCAGGTGATAGTTTATACCAACTTCCTGCTGGCCTATTCTGACCAGCAACCCACCAGATAATCACAACGCTCCTAATCGTGTTCCGGGTGGCCCAGGGGAAAGGATGGACCAAAAATACTGATATTTACGGCATGACAAGAACAGAAGGTACAGAGATGGACAACATGCGGTTTGCCTCGCAAGGAGGTTCTGTTACACTGACAGGTTCTGCGGGTGCAGGAAAGAGTGCCGGCGTGATCGAGTCCCATGGTAGCCGACTCGTCTAAAAATCTTTCCTGATTTTAGTGACATGTATCAGCCGCGCGCGCCAAAAGCTGACTGTTCGATTCAAAAGTCCATTACGAGATGACTATTATGATTCAATTCATCCATTTAGTAGTTAGCGTAGAGGATACAAAATACTTGCTATGAGTAGGGGAGATCTGAATTGTACTCACAGGTGATTAATAATCTTTGCCATGGAGCCTCTCATGATCAGTTCCTGTTCTTCGAATGATTCCGTCGAGTTAGTGCAGTGATCCGATTTCCGCGGGATCAATTTGTCATTAGAAGTAAATTCCGAGTGGCGGTGAAAAAGTTGAAACTCAGCGAATCCTCTACTACAAGTTCTTTGTTTTTTTTTACAGCGGTGTGCGAAAGTAATTCCAGCCGCGAGTCCAGTGTGCCCGAGTATCGACTGAGAGTCCAAGTCTTCGTGACAATGGCAACCAAAGGATCAGCAACGACATCAAAGAATGAGCCCTCTGGAACCACGGCTGGACTGTGGAGTCCTGCAGGTTTCAGAACAGAGCTGTTACTAACTGGCGTCGGATCTTTGAGGAGCATGGTGCCGTCAGACGGCTACAGTCCCCTTTCATTGGGCGCACACGACTACTTACAATGGCTGTACTTATGGCACTGGAAAGGCTGTTACCTGTATGCTGAATACTCGGACCTTCTTGAGGAGGCCTGCTTGCACATGGCTAGGCATTCCAGCACAACATCACGATCACACCCTCCACACCCTCTCGAAACCTACGAGAGCTGGGCTCACACGATTAAAGGTTGTTCGTAAACTGGCAGCAGAATGTAATGAAGCTCAACGAGACGATTTAATTTTTCAAAGAAATGCTTCAAACGAGCTTCGTTGGGGATCATCGGCTCTGAATTTGTTGTGATAGATGAGACCAGCAAAAACGAGTGTCACTACTACCGTATGTTCAAGTACTTCCAAGTCCGTGCTCTGAGTCCGAGAGTCCGACCGAGACGGCATGGCTGCTTTACTCTTGTTCCAGCCTTCCAGATACCAGAGCTTTACTTTTTAGGGTAGAATTTGGTATTTCTGTGTCGCCTGTCGCAGACGAAGGAGTATTCTTGCGGGCCATGGTGTTGATCAACGTTGATTTGATGAAGACTCTCACACTCGATATCAGAGTGGCTGAGGGGCTTTCCTAAGGACCTTTATAGGCACACGAAACAATTTTTTCCGGCGACTGCAACTACAAGTTTCGCAAACTGCTGTAACTTTTCGAGGTGTCCCGCAGCACTTCAAGCATTCACATCAACGCGGCTTGACTTTCAAAAAGTCTAGTGACAGATGCACGTTCTGATTTCTCGCCCGAGTGACGTCGCAATCAGCCTCCACATCACGAAGACAGCCGCGAAGGTCGCTCATCGCCGAACAAACTGCATGCGAGGCCGCACAAGCGGCACAAGTGGCACAACTCAAACTTCACTTTTCCGTGTGTACCCCGCACAACTTGCCCCACAATCAATGGCACGACACGCGTTTCCTCCTTCGACTCCGGCTCGGTCGCTGCGTTCGCCGTGTAACTATCGCATTTGGTGCAAGTTCGATGCCATTTAGAATTTTGGATCACCCTGCATCTCATCTTGTCACCGGGAATATTCCTGTTCCTTCTCAGGCCATCACGGTCGCTTTCTGCTCCACGATCAGCCCGCCTTTCCTTGTTTATTGTCAGGTAACCCTGAATGTATGTTATTCATACTTGCTTTAGTTGACTTTGCTTGTTCTCCCTCGATAGGTATTTGATTGCTTTCTGTCGTCTTTCCGCCACCGACCGAGGGTCCAGTCCGTTCATATTGGCCACCAAGCCTTTATGCTCTTCTGGAGCGATTTGTGTTCCGTTGAATGAGTCGATTATCGAAACGGATACAAGTCCTGACGAGGAGGTCGAGGCTGGCAATCATATGGTAGGCAACGATCACCTGTCAACGGAACCTGCGGTCTAAAAGTATTAAAAAAAAAAAAAAAGGAACTTTGGTATCCCGGGCTCGAGTCAAATGTGCGCACCTTCTCTAACAGGTTGCGGAGATGAATGCCTTGCTCGTCGTGGCAGTGGATTTTGAACGGCGATAGTTCGTCAGAACACACGCACCAAAAGGACTCATTGTCGTGCAGGAAACATCACGACAATATATCCGGTCGCGCGTTTGAGGCCAGCTTTGTGGCAGTAAGTAGCGCTCATCACAATGCTTGACTGTTCTTCGGTTAACCAGTCAATTTACAGCAAATCGTCTAAATGGTGCATGCACGGGCGGTGATTTGATTTACCCATTCAACGTTCAATCCCCAATAGTCAACTCAATCAATCAACTTTCCGGATCACAATCACGCAGCTGCATCAGGGGTCCAAGTACTGCCTCTGCACAGCCGGTGGATTGTGCTTCTTGTGAAAGCCCCATATATATAGTTTCGCCAAGGATTCATCCTGCTCTAGTAGCCCATTTCCCTTCCCTCGCGCCTCGTGACATCCACACAATCTCTAGTTGAGCCTACAACACCAACCAAGAGAAAAAAAGGCTCACCATCGCATACTTGGATAACATGCAATTCGTCCAACCCTTGCTTGTCATTTTTTCCATTTGCATTCTTGCTCGCTCTGCGCCAGTGGCAAATGCAGAGTCTGAGAATGCATGTCCTATTCCTGATGTCGATGCCGAGATCGGTGAGGAATTGAATTCAACCTGAATGCATCATCATTGATCCGCCACTGAACTTATTTCTGATCCTACTTGTGTGTTCAGGAAGTCATTGCGCCTAGTGGAAAATCGGGTTAGGCACATTTTTCTGTTCTAACACAAAGTGGGTGTTCCACATCAACTTGCATCCTCAGCTCTGAATAAGAGGATTTGGAAGGTTTCGAATTAGTAGTCTACGTTCTCGCCTATTTTGAGTTACTTGTCCTTGAACGTTGAGCTCACTAGTCTGCGCACTTCGCTCGCCCTTTCCTGCTTCCCTCCATCCACTCTGTTTGGATACATATTGATAGGGATATCCATGTCTTATTTATCTAATTTACTTAAACTAGTCATCACATGTATCGAGGTAACTGTACGTTCGCCAGCAAAACCAGGCTCTATACTGAGGCTTGCACCCCAATAACGGAGATATAATGAATGTGGCATGGGCTTCGACATGTGCGAGGAGGACTGTTGGAGAGGGCAACCTTACTGCTCGCTTATCTAGTTCGTCGGCAGACCCACATCGTACACATGGCAGACTCTGGATATTACTTGGTAGACCGATATGATGCACGCGCGCATATCCTCGTCAATGTCTGTAATCGGTCAAGTAAATCTATCATGCTGCGAAGTAATTGGCAACGCTCAGTGAGCAGTAGTACGGTCAACCAGCCTGAGACTATGTACCAAGCGTGGCCTCTCTCACCGGTACCGCTTTCCAAGAGGCTGTTCAATACTTCCTCAGCGCATGAATCGGTCCGACCGTTTACACAATTGAGTAAGCACTGGCAACTGATGTGAGTCTGGGACTCTGGGATATGAGGGGGAGAGTCAGTGTGCGAGGGAGACGCCGTCTGGCGTTAGACCCGGTCTACGGACGCGCATTGGGCAAGCGAGGGTGGGATGGGTACGGCTTCGAGCCGAAGCTCTCTTCAGGGGGGCTAGTAGTACCACTAGTAGTATAGGGACATCGACTCCGCCGCCTTTCCAGGGACCAGGACCCTGCAGGCAACTTCCGACAGGAGGCGGGTGGGGATGAAGGAGGCTTCTCAAGTATCAGCGAAGCCCCATTCGTAACCGCGACGAGCCGGACGAGTCCACGGCCAGCCCTTTGTCGCTTGCCACGCTTCGTGCGGCACTCGGACTCGGAACTAGTATGTAAGTATCTTATTTTTAACGCGCTTACATAATAATTCCTCTCCTTGTTTTCGTTTTCGTTCTGAGATTCAACAAGGTATTCACTCGTGTCTGTAAATCCAGGGATCAGTGCACACAGAACCAGAAATGGAGGAAGAACTCGACGCTGGTGGCAATTGAGTGCATCATTTGTCGTTGACATGGTCCCGAACAGAGTCCTTCCCATCGGAAGCTCGTCTGGTGATGAAGGCTTAGGCTGCCACCATCATAATTGTGGCGACTTCGCACTGATCGGCTGAACGGTGGAATCCGCAATTCCGGTGCGTTTCAAATTGATCGGTGATCGTAGTCGGGCTCAGTAGCATTCCTTCGACTCGCTAGGCATCGATAATAAATGTCAGCTTTGCAATATACTTGATTCTCAATGTGCGCATATGGTCAGTGCGTAGCAGTGATGACATGTCTACCAGTCAAGGAGTCCACCAATCGAGAACCAGGCAAATTGCTTTGGGTCGACCACTGCACCGCCCAAGGATACGACACACTGCCTACAGAGTCATTCTGGTCTACGTTTTCTTGCTAACGCCGCCCTCCGACTTCATTCCTCCCTCTACAAGAGTACTCCAGGCAATGCGCCTATCTGAACGAGTCGAATCAAATGCAAACCGGGGCATTTTCCTCAAAGGTTGCATCCCGAACTCAGTCCTCTCTAGGCTCGAATCAATATTCTATTTTCTATCATATCTTCAATTTGATCATCGTTGAAATTGGTATGTCATCCGCTCATCCTCTCCTCCAGTGAACTCTTGCTTTCTTGGTGTTCTGCCTAGCTCTGTTCCTGTGCACGATTATGTTGCACCGCAGCTATGCGCACCATAGCTGTGGGACATCAAAGTAATGTGATATGACCAGAAGATTAGCACAGGTTATCTCCATTTTTTGAGTCACATTGTGTCCTATTGCGGAGTGTCAGCTCAGACTATGGATTAAGCTAGGGGCTGCTGCCGTGCGAATGCCCCGAAGCGGGCACGACCCCCTCCGATCGGTCTGCCGTCCCCGCCAGCCGTTTTAGACGCCACAGGCTTTGTTATATGTGCAGTGCGGATGCCTGTCATACAAAGGGAGTGAATCCCCATTCTTGAGCGGCAGGGAGTCATACATGTACTTCAAATGCTGAATATTTAAAGCCGTGTGGAATGAGATCATCCCCCTGGCCAGCTGCAGACATGGTGTCCAACTCGAGTTGGGTCCCAGACGAAGACTCCCAGACTCTCCTCTCTGAGAGGTGCTGGCTTCAAGGCGTCGTCATCTCTGCAATCGCCTATGGCGTTACGGTCTCGCTCTACTTCTTGTCCTTCTATCACCTCATTCACGGCAAAAATCGTATCGAAATCAAGAGACGCTTGCTTCTACTCATTTACATCACAGTCGCCTTCCTCCTTGTGACTATCTATACGATCACTCTCGCAGGATACACCCAAATGGCGTTCATCGATGACCGTAACTACCCTGGTGGCCCAAATGCATTCGAGAATAATATGTTCTACGTCCCTGTGGATAATGCTGGGGCCATAGTGTATGTACTGTCCAACTGGTTTTCCGACGCTCTAGTGGTCAGTGAGAATGCACCGAGGCATCATAGTCAATACTTATTGTCTATCAGGTATGGCGCTTCAAAGTCATCTATCAAATGTGTCCGGTCTCTATGTGGGTTCTGATGTCCTTGCCTTGCCTGTTACTTGCGGGCTCCGTAGGTCAGCACACCCAGTTCCATCAGAAGCTTGCAAGACTGACTGGTCCATGATCTGAACACGCAGCCATGGGGATGATGTTTCTGATCCAATATCCGACCATGACAATATACTCGAGGATCATGAATAACTCTGGGCTGCCTTTTCTCGGTCTATCGTTGGCGTTAAATATCATTCTCACTATTGCTATCGTCCTCCGTCTGCTAATCTTCAGACACCATATTGTTTCGCTTATGGGACCGAAGTACGGGACGCGATATACGTCGGTTGCTGCGATGATCATCGAGTCGGCTGCGCTATACTCTGCCATATCTATCACTTTTCTTGTTCTGTACGGAACCAGCAACGTCGTGTCCCACGTGTTCTTACCGTCGTTGGTTCAATTCCAGGTGATGATTATCCGAATCATTCTCTAACCTATTCTCACGAGCATCTACTTACCAGACAGTCGCCACGCTGTTGATCGTTTTCCGGGTGGCTCAGGGCAAAGGATGGACACAAAACACGGCTATTTATGCCATGTCAGGAATGGACACTTCAGAGTTGAACAACACGCAGCTTGTCTCGCCGGGAGCATTTGGTGCGCTGGAAGGTTCTACTTACAGCAGTGTCGCAATGTAGTGGGGGGGGGAGTCCCAGCGCAACCGATAGGTATGAAGAAACTTCACTGTGTTGAGGAACATGGCATAGTGCCCGCTCTCAGAGATTGCAGAATAAACTGTCACTATTGAGGGTAACGATCATCACGGGTGTAGCCTGCAAACGTCTCGTTCGCGGGTGTCTGTTCTTTGTCCCTTTAAGCGTCATCGCTGTTTGTCGCGTCCAGCGAGTCCAGCACAGAGCAAGGACGAGAGTGTCGATTATATGGCAGACTTAAGTACAACGAGCCAGTGTTTGAACTTGAACACATCGCTGGTTTTGTAATTGGTGCAATCTTGGTGCAAAATAGCATGCTCGCTCACTTTGTTAACACAGACATGATTATCGAGGCAGTCGGGGTTTCTGTTCAAGTGGGTGCGGCATGTTCGACGGCGGAGCCTTTCTGGAGATATTGGTGTGCTCGCGGATAGACTCCGCGACGAGGGGAAGTTAGGCAAGAAGTCTAACCCCCTTCAGACTGCTGACTCAGCATCGACATTACACCTCAGACTTCTGGGACTTCTGACCCCATCTCGTTGTGGTGTTGCAGGTTTACTTCTTCCTGCACAACCACAAAGCATCGATAGAGAATAGACTTGCCCGGGTATATGATACTCTTCTTGTTCTATTTGCCTTTTTTTTCTTTGAACCAGGACATTCGATCTGAGTGCGTAAACGTCCGTACGGCTCAAACTTCGTGCTCATGCCATAATGCCATCTATGCCTGAGTCAATCCACTGGCAGGGTCTATGACCACTGTCATACAGTACGCCATTCACTCATCCGGTTTACGCATCATTGTGATGACCTCATCCAGGGTTCCGTATGCACACACGGCACCGTTTCTCCGCAAGAGCTTGGTCAGAAGTAGAGAACCCGGCGGAGATGTAGTTCCAAGGGACTCAAAGCTCGTGGAGATTGAGCGCATCACATTTTGTTGGCACAGTGACAAAACAGTCCTCTTCTTGCTTGCGATGGGTTCTTGAATGTCGGTGATGACGGTCCGTTGAAAAACAGGTCATAGATCGGATAACCATTGCCGTACGAGAAGCTCATCCAGTGCTCGAATACCAAGATGTGAACGCTACCATCATGATGGTTTACTAACCGATCGCGGCAGAACTCATTGTCCTTCCGGGTCTGAAACTGATCCATTGGGGAAGCAGCGCTAATCGTTATACCCAGCGTCCCTTCGGTTCATCAGTCCCTCATAATTACAACATTCATTACATGTGAACCCCAAAGCGCATGATCTGGTAGTGGCACACTGCCTGCTTACATGCACCGGAACTCCTGGCGGTGATCAAAATCCCCAGGAATTCGCCAAAGAGAGAATAAGACAACCCGCTTTGGAACTCCCTCTGCACCACACTACAGGATACCGCCTTGCTCAGAACCGCCACAGATATAACACATCACCAAATTTCCAAATTTCTCCATCAACTTCCTGTCTTCTCCTTGTGATTTCGAAGCACTTAGTAGGCAATCCCCCGTCGCCACCTGCAGAACCTTATCTTTATGATACGCTCTGCTACAGATACCATGTGGATCGTTCAACCTTTGCTTATAATCATTTGCATTTGCGCTCTCGCGCTCTCTGCGCCAACGGAAAATCCAGAGGATGATGCAGACTGCCTTATAGGTTACGCCGATGCCACCCTCGGTGAGGAACCTGATTTATTCTGAATGTTGTATGGTCCTCCCCTGACGTCGCCTCTCTTTGTATATGCGAGCTCAGGTAAAAAATGCGCTTAGTCGGAAATCAGTTTACGCGTGAGCCGTGTAGTATATTTCTAGATTGCATTCCCAACTTCGAGCCCTAGATGGGACTTCGGGGAGTTTCGTATCCATAGTCTGTGTTTTTTTATTCTGTGTTTCTCGCATATTGAAATGGGTGCTTCTCGCTTCTCGCTCGTTCTTTCGCTCACCCTTCCCGTGTGGTGAAATCGTGATTCGCATAAGGCTTGCACCAGATGCTTTTACGCGCCGTCCTCCTCGGAACGTCTCAATATTGCTCCTCTCACACTGTATGTTCCTGCTGTTTCACATGTCCGTCATTCCTACTTTTCCGCATTGTGACGATCGTCATTTCTGAGAACACATATTTCCACTATTCCAACATGATATCTCCATGGGTGCCCCTACGGCGGGCGATCCTTTCAGCCTCCCATCAATCAGGCTGTTTGGACGTGGTGCGATCTTCCAAATGTCATCATCATCATCAACTCAGAATTAAACCGTGCAATTACAGAATAGCTATTACCAGGTAACCATGTAGTACTTGTTCAAATTTATCCAAGTGACACACCAACCAACAAGACGAAGCGCAGTCGAAGGATAAGGCTGAGTTACGTGTACAAGGCTCGAGATGATGGTGGAGCCGCAACAGCGCGATAACGCAAATTGTGTACATTCCTCAACGAGATGCTCAGATTGGTCCCGCTCAGCACGCCTCAACTAGGCACACCCTGCCGCTAATCCACCGAGGCAAGAAAGCCACGTCGGTGAGGAGACGATCAATGAAGTTGTACGATTAGAGGGAGGCAGGTCTCTTACCTATAGCGCCATTGGAAATCTCGGCACAGTCGACGGGAACCAATACTGGGGCCGGCGCAGCAAAAGCTAGCGCGCAACAGTAAGCAGCTACGACAAGGGCCCGGAAGAGATACATTCTCAGGTTGTCTGCGTTGAGATGTCAGACTTTGCATTTGATGCAGATCGTTAGGTTCGCAGTATTATCGGCAACTCACCAAGCGATTCAGAAGAGTCTCTGAAGAAAACTTGAAAAATTCCCAGGTCGAGGAGACTCGCGAATGCTCATTTTATGCATAATGTGCGCGAGACCCCGTTTCACAGGGCAGTGGTTCAGTAATCGGTGTTGGCGACAAAACGGCGTATAGTAATAACCCACAAGACTAATTTAGAGTATACTAGTACCTGTAGTAAATTGTTGTATATCTCCGAGGATTTGGCGCAAAGTTATCCTCTCCTTCGTTGATAGATTTCGAGCCCCTGGCGATCCATGGCCGCAAGGGTTCTTCTGACCACAGGAACTTGCGACGAAGAAGTTGTTTCAGAAATTGTACCCGCTTCTAATTGTCTAGCGAGAGGCTACGATCAAAATTTTGCAACCAAACGGAGGGAAATACCTGTCCGAGATGTGTATGACCGCCATGATCAGGCCTTGTGTTATATATTATAAAGGATTCTCAGATCGGACATTTGAACCGCGTCTCAATTCGGGATTGTTATGGCGGCGTTCCGGCCCGCCCAGTTCGCCACGGAAGTGCATGCACTGGTACGCAGCCTTATCTCTTGAGGTGCGGTGGCGCCATGAGGCAACGATCCTCCCACTGGCAATGAACGTCAACTTCGTCTATAAAACCTTCGCCATTCTCAATCTCTTCCTCCTGGCTTGGAGATGCTACAGTAGGTGGTCTGCACAGGCGCACTCCGCAACCCGTAAGTAACCACCGAAAGCTCAATTCTATGAATCTTACCCTCACCTGCATTGAAATCTTTAGCGCATGTAGTAGAATACAATTATCATGGAACCGATTACCCCTTCCATCTGCCTCTAGACTCGGACATCACCAACGATCCGGTCGCTTTGACCCTCCACGAGACCGTTCACTTCCAGTTCAACGCGACCGACGCTATCGCTCACACGGAATGGGACATGCTCGTCACTGCACCCAAAGAAGCTGGCCGCACCCGTCTCGGCCCAGACCATCGAGTGTTCACCCTCACATTCTGGCACCACTTCCACTGCCTGTGGTCGATCCAGAAGGCGCTCAACGACCACAACGACACGTACGCCGGCTATGAGCACCTTCACCACTGTTTCAACTATCTCCGTCAGACGTTGCTCTGCCAGGCTGCGGACACGCTCGAGCTCGGGGATTTCATGGAGAGGGACTTTGAGAACGACCGCGTGGGGGATACGTTGGTGTGCCGCGACTGGCAAAAGGTCTACACTATGATGGACGTGAATTATAGGAGCTGGACGGAGTGGGCAAAGAGTTGGGACTGATGCCTTTGTGCGGGAACACGCATAGTGTATGATTTGACCGAGCTTACATGTTCCTGTACCCCAATGCACGCACCTTCGCTAACTTGGCGGCCTAGTACGTAACGGATTAGGCGGGGGTTGGTTCAGTACAAGCACATGCCCAATGTACTCGATTGAGATAAATTGATTCCGGACAAAATACAAAATGAGTTCAAGTCCCAAAAAAGAAACTCCGAAGGCGTCGCTGGAAGACTGCGAACACAACGCCAGAAGACGTACATAACAAGAATTTACTGTCCGGTATCCACTGGCCTACTCCGGCTCCTTCCCACTGGTTCCACTCCGTTGGAGGCGGTCTGGAGGCGGACATCTCCGAGTGGCGGTGTTTGAAAGTGGGAGATGTACGCCTTCCTCGTCTCGAACCCTGCTGGTCCCTGCAGCAGTGGGAAGGAGCCTGGGCCTACTTAGTAATACCGCTCATTTTCCAACCCGGAATACTGACTGTGTCTCTTCAACAACTGTGTACTATCGGAAAAAAAAGACTATGCAAATGTACTACAATTTTTGAATTCACACTCAAGTATCTTGGACCCCAGAGAACCACTCTGCGTGTGCACATGGGCGGTCGCTCGGCCAGGGGCGATCACATGGTCGAGTGCTGCATCATGTAAATAGCTGCAACACCCGATCAGAATTCCAAAAAAGAGAACGGTTCAAGGCACTCACCAGGTATTGCGTCCTTGATCTGCACCCACTCCACGAAGCATCCATCATCGCCACCGAATTCCGACTGCGGAAGACAGCCAAGCTCGAACGACAGCACTTCGTCCGTGACACAGTTGAACTTCCTGTGCCACTGCACGCCGCTGTCATCCCCAAACTGGATGTTGGCAACCTTGGCGACACGAGGAGGCCGGGTGTTGTGCGAAAGGGAAGCACTGTCCAGGGGAAACGTGGCGTTGACGCGGTACACGGCTAGAGCACCAGAGCGGCCATTCCGACCAGTGTCCTCCGTCGGTAGGTCGATGTGGAGCTCGCAGATCTCCATTCCCCAGTCGATTGCGCGGAACTGAATGATGGTCGACATCTTTTTGCCGTTCCCAGTCGTCAGATCAACAATGTTCTTCGAACTAAAGAAACTGATGAGAATGGACTCACGGTGGGCGTGACACGCACTATCCTATCATCCGGCGTGATGGTGCCGCTGTGCATCATCTGTGTGGCGAAATCGTCTTCGAACACGGTGTCTGGGGATGCGGCGTCTACCAGGCTGAGCAAGATGGGGTACGTGTTCAGTTGGCGACTGACGGGGGGAGTGGGCCGCTGTATGTCGTCAAACCCGATATACTGGTTGGGTCGCCGGAGGAGATGGATGTTCTGCCTTGTGATGAGTGCCTCCGACTGAGGCGTTACCTTATCGAAGCTGAGCACCCCGGGGAAGAGACTGAGCGCAATGTTGAGAAACGTGCATGCGACGACCACGATAAGGGTCCATGGAATTGCATGGCGTTTGGGCTGCTTCTCGTTGAAGTAGGGGGGAGATTCGGGGGAGTCGTTCAAGGATCGTTCGGTATTGCCACGACTGGGTTGGTTCTCGCTGAGTAGAGGAATGTAGACACTGGAACGCGCGAAGGACATGGCAAAGGGTCTTCAGTACAATGTGTTAAAGCATACTGAACCGGGTCAAACTATAATGACCTGCCTGGCCTTGGCCGTGCAGATTCAGGGATAAACTGGTAACCGTACGGAAATGGTCCATCGAATAGATCAAAATTCGGGGCCAATGATTACTTAAAGGTAAGTCCTAGTAGTAGACCCATCTATAGGCTAAAACATAGGGTAAATATTCCTCCCAACGCTTATGTTTTACGTCAATCTAAACCTTCATCATGATAGTGCAAGGGAAGTACTTATGTGCCCGCCGAAAATACGTGACCAACCATGTGTAATATTAAGTTGGATCGCCCACCACCTCAGGCTGGCACCTGTTCCTCTCGGTATTCCGGAGCTGTGATAGTAGTGCTTAGAGGACAGCCAACGAAAAAAACACCGGTGCTTCCAGGAAAGAAAACCCTGCGCCGTCCAATATCCGCAATGTTGTTTATGGACGCTTTATCAGAACGAACTCTAAAACGAACCCTTGGCCTGAGCCGCTCACATGATGCAGGTTCTCAGCGTCATGATACCCTATCATGGCGGAAGGCACCGCTCTAGGCCCAACTCGAGCGAACCGCCTGATCTGCTGAACAGCTGTCTGATTCAATCTAACTCGAATTATGAGTCGTGCCAGACTATAGAGTCTACACAGCATGTCGTAGTATCTAAAGGCTGCCAGATGGCTTGTCATATATATCGTACTTTTATCAAGTAGCATATACAACCGGCGCCACTACTCAATGTCGGGGAAATCTTTGGCCCATGCCGAGAACTATTGGACGAAATCTCCACGATTGACCAACATTGTTGCAATTTTCACCGTCAGGTGGTCGGCCGCCCATTTCAAGGTGACCGTTATGCATTGTGGCGATGGCGTCCTGTTTGATGACCGGAATCCGACCCAATCCGGAATCGATATCCAGGCTGATGAGGCCAAAATGCATTGCATCCTACGAAAGAAAACGCTTATCATTACAGGTGCGCAGGAGCGGGTATCATGGTATCATAAGACAGGTCTCTCCTTTTCACTCGTAGCAAGCAGTCCTTACAACACTCGTCGTTGCTAACCGATAGAACAATATAATGTCATACCACTCTGCTCTGTCATCGTTACGAGTCGGCCAGAGCAAACGAGGCTCTCAACGCTAGGCCACTTCCCTCAAGACAGCACCAGTATAGCTGCTCGAGATCCGCGGGCTGTACTGAGAGCCACCACTGGTAGTCTTACTCCTGAGGCCCACATCCCCAGAACCTGCGAGTGTGACAGACATCCCAGGCGAGGCGAACCGCATCTTTTCCATATCCGAATGGTTCGATCCTCGGACAGACATCACGTACGTGGCAGTGTCCTCTGTCCATCCTTTACCCTGCGCCACGCGGAACACGATAAGCAGCATCGCGATCGTCTGATTCGGGTGGTGTAAAGCTCATGAGAACCAGACTAGTAAACTAATAGAATGAAACCTCACCTGAAACTGATTCAACGATTGCAAGAACACCTGCGAAACCGCGTTTCCGATCCCGAACAGAACGAGGAAGGCGATAGACACGACCGAGTACAGCGCAGCGGACTCGATGATCATCGCCGCGATTGACGTGTACTGTGTCCCGTATTTTGGTCCGAGGACGGTGACGATGTGGTACCGGAAGCTCAACAGACGGAGGACGATGGCGATAGTCAGAATGATGTTGAGCGCCAACGATAGGCTAAGGTACGGCAGTGTGAAATTGATGCCTTTCGTCACGTACGGGTTCGTGGTCGAGACTTGGATCAGGAACATGATCCCCATGGCTGCATTTATTCGTTAAGAGGCACATCTAGAAGGAGCGGAGGCAAGGAAATCTACTGACCTACCGATGCCGCGAGCAGCAGGCAAGGGAAGAACATGACGATCCATAGAGGAGCCCTGCACCTCTGGTAGATTACTTTGAAGCGCCATACCTGGTTTGATGGTGAGCGTGAGTGGGTGTTCAATTCGACTGTCACTGACCACTAGAGCGTCGGACAACCAGTTTGACAGGACGAACACTACGTTTCCCGTATTGTCGATAGGAATGGAGAACATGTTGTTCTCGTATGCGTTCGGACCGCCTGGGTAGTTCCGATCGTCGATGAACGCCATCTGAGTAAACGCCGCGAGTGCGATCATGAAGATAGTTCCGAGGATGAAGGAAATGGTGATGTAGGCCAGCAGAGGTAAGCGCTTCCTAAACTCGACCCTATTTCTGTCGCGAACGAGGAGATAGAAAGACAAGAGGTAGAGCGAGACCGTCACGCCATAGGCAATAGCACTGATGACGACGCCTTGAAGCCAACACCTTTCCGAAAAGAGTGTCTGGGAATCTTCGTCCGGGACCCAACTTGAGTTGGAAGCCATTGTCAGCGACTAGTGGGTGGGATGGAGCAGGAGCGGGAGCGGGAGCGAAGGAGGGGAACGGTGGCAAGTTGAGCGGAGAACGAGGCTTATGCATTTTCAAGGTCCCCGGACCATCTTGATTTCTTACAAATTCGAAAACCGGATATGAGGATACACCCCGTGACGGCGTGCTTCTCGTTTGACCATGAATGATCAAGCAGCGGGGTGAAACCGGCTGGACGCACTCCGCTGGGCCGCCGTCTCGGCGATTGTAATGATCGTGGTACGTTTGTTCGACGACAACTATCATCTCTCAGATCTGGCCAACTTTGATTAGCATTAACGCAACATGGCAGTGGTTGTGGGGCCCATCTGACCATCATGACAACACTATAATGATGCAGGAAACACATTGCACGGCACTGGTTCCAACGAACTTTTTTTAAGTTTCCCGATAGATATCGATCACAGAAAGCGTGAGAGAGCGTAACCTAGAAGTTGTCAAAGTCTCATTCAAATTTTCAAATCTGCATATGATGATACAGTAATCTTCACAATGGCTTCTGATCGTTTCAAGCTCTCAGGTGAGGACCTGAGGCACATTGGGGAATACTGGAAAAAATTGGTGACTTCCCTCTTAGGTATAGCACTCCACAATGCGCATGCGGTCCAACTTGCTGATAATTGAGGCGATAATACGCCACCGTCAGGCCGCCGTCTGTCATGGGACGCCAAGAGCTACCGCGTATTCGATCGAGAAAGCTACCATGCACTGAGTATAACAGAGTTTCACCGCGTAGCCCTTGCTATGCTGGAGAGACTCCGGAGGCCAGGCCAGGGCCCAACATGAGCCCAGCATTCATCGTCCAGCCTCAAAACCAACACCCTGTATCCTCTCCACTTCCTCGTACAGCTTCGTCCAATCCCTACAGACCGTGTCATATCCCCTCACCGCGTTCCCTTTCGGTTTGACAGAATGCTCGATGCCCGTGTTGATGTTGCACAACGTCGACTGGCGCAAATAATTCATGCAATGATTCGTGAGCTGCGAGGGCGGTTCGCCCGAGTTGTAGTTCTCGCGGACGATGCCCAGACACTTGAGCTGGTGTAGGAGCGTCACAGTATAGGTTACCGGTTTGCCGCTTCTCGGGTCGGGGAGGACGACCGTGTGGCCACCGCGTGGGATGAGCGCGTCGAACTCGGCTTTGCCCTCGTCCGTCACAAGGCTGTAGTGGGCGGTCTTGTCAACGCGGATCGCTACTGGCTCGTCAAACGGGATTGACAACGACAGGTCTGTGTTGGGATGTTAGATTCATAGGCGACCTCATCTCGAAAGGATCACTCCAATACCTTTGGCCAACTTGCGTACACCGTCTGCGAATGCTGCGAGGCTAAAGCATACGCATAGAACGAATGTGAGTGTGCTGGTAGGGATAAACATTGTGGTTCAATATAAAGAAAACGTGCATAGACTAGGAGAAATAACCACTATCGACGTGCAGTTTGGAGAGCAATTTGTTTATCTCGTTCGGGCGTAGTAACCTGCAGCATTGCTTCCCCGAGGCCAGATCCGGACTCGTGTACGTTATCCTGCAGCGGGCTATGTAAGTATTACGTGTGAGAATTTGGGGAGGAAAAAATGTTTCTACTTTCCTCGGTAAGTACATTTCTGGGAAGCCTAGATATTCTGCCAGGAATGATTGAATGATCCAGCCGCTTCACGTCCGATCATTGCGCTCTCAGTTCAGACTAATCATCGAAGCTGACCGGGATTATATCTTAATGGGTTGGAGCATTCGCTTACTGCTTTGCCGCCTAGAAAGGGAAAAAGTTGGCAAAATCCGGAGGAGGAAATAGACTTAGATCTAGAAACACTGCACGATCGATGGATCCAACCGCCGAGCTAGCTATGTATGTATAACAACAACAAAAAACTTCGAAATCTGACGATGTCAAGGAAACAGTTCGCTTGATATAAAAACCATCGGTGCATATTGTTGTGCTACAAGCCTCCACATTTGCTCTAAACATCCGCGCCCCGCTACCAGCCATGTCCGAAACCACAGGCAAGATCGACTTTCGCGTCGGCACTGAGACGTACCAAACGTGGTACAAGATCATCGGGGACCTCAAATCCGGCGTCCGCCCGCTCGTCGTTCTCCACGGCGGCCCAGGACTTTCCCACCACTACGTCCTCCCGTTCAAAGACCTCCACTCCCGCTTCAACATCCCCATCGTCTTCTACGATCAGATCGGCATCGGCGAGTCCTCGCACCCAAAAAACGTCCCCAAAGAGTTCTGGACCGTCGATCTCTTCATGGACGAGCTCGACAACGTCCTCGCGCACCTTGGCATCAGTGCCGAGTTTGACCTCGCCGGGCACTCGTGGGGCGGGATGCTCGCGGCGCATCATGCCAGTCACCGACACCCGCCTGGGCTGCGTCGTTTGGTCCTCGCGAGCGCCGCGCCGTCGATGGCGTTGTGGGTCCAGAGCACCCGGTCATTGTTGGCCAAGCTGCCGGATGACTTGAGGGAGATGCTGGAGAAGCACGAGCTGGAGGGCACGACAGACGATCCGGAGTACCAAAAGGGGATGAACATTTTCTATGCCAAGCATGTGTGCAAGCTGAGTCCGTGGCCCGAGGACTTGCTCGCTTCCTTTGCGTCCATGCAGGCCGACCCGATCGTTTACTCGACCATGTGAGTTGCTCTAGCACGCGTCCTGACTGTTTTCAGCCACTGAAACACTCTAGGCTCGGTCCGTCCGAGTTCACGATCATCGGAACATTGAAGGACTGGTCTTGTTTGGACCAGATCCACACGATCAAATGCTCGACGTTGCTGACGAATGGAGAGGATGACGAGGCGCAGGACGTGTGTCAGGCACCGTTCTTCCAAAAGATTGAGAAAGTACGCTGGGTAACGTTTGCAAACTGCAGTCACTTGGCCTATTTCGAAGACCGCGATCGGTACTTTGGAATCGTTGGCAAGTTCTTGACGGATGCTTGAAAAAAAATGATACGAAAAGGCAGAGGACCAAGGGAAAAGAGAAATTGTTGTGAGGATGGGGAGACAAAGTCTTATATGTGTATTTATATCCCGAAGCCTGAAGAAGGAAAAGGAATGGTTCCCCATTAGACGACACGGAGGGTATTCCACCATCGAATCAAGATGAAGATGCCGATTATTTCATGACAAAAATGCGGGAACTGGAAGAGGGTGCCTTACTGGCGAGAGGCCGCAGGTGTTCTGGATTCGGCCTGAGCCACTGACTGGAAGTTGGAATGCACGTCGGTTCAGATCGCCTATCTCTTCCTACTTCCCAGTAGGGGTGGAAAGCGGCACAATAATTGGGCGCAACGAGTTACGTGCTGAAGTGGTCGAGAAGGGTGGTGTTGGTGTAGCTCACATTTTCAAGGTGTCATTTTTTTGATTCGAGAATGAATTGGGAAGGCGGGCCTTCGATGCGCAGTTCAGGAACTGATTGATGCCATGAGGCACTAGACTGCAGGTACATCGGCGTTCATCTCCATCCGTGCCATTGACTAGGGAACATGGTGGAAATTGAACGTCGAACAAAGTGTGTGGATCAGGCAAGTGAATCAACGACGAAGACGTAGTATTAAGACACACCTAGATGCCGTCCCCCACGATCTCTCTATGCACCATTGTCGATCCACGACGCGATCCTCGTTAAGGTCTCCCCTACCTCGGGCTCATACCACGAGAAGAGCAAGTGATCGTGCAGGGCGTCCTTGGATTCGTAATACGCCACTTTGCGCTCGCCCTCACCTTCACCCATGTCCCTGGCCATCTTCCACCACAGCGTCCGGATCGAATCCAATATCGGCTCCGCCCCACCCGCACACACTAACGTCCTCGGGAACCCATCAAACCGTGCGTCGACGCACGGATGCAGTGACCCCGGACTCACCCACGCGCTCTTCTCCGCGAACCCGAGCCCAAATGGGCCCAAGAACGCCGTCTTGGCATAACTCGCTGCGCGAGCCCGGTCGTGGGCCGAGATACCCATATAGTCCACCGTGAACGGGCTCTCGAGCGAACTCAACGGGCCACCGTGCGACGTGCCCAGGTCGACCCACGGAGAGAGCAGTAGCAGCGCGCCTGGAATCCTGGGCAAGACCAGATCGGGATGGTAGTCCGCGTAGTCCCTGAGATAGCGGACGAGCGCGAGCGCGAGATTGCCGCCCGCCGAGTCCCCCACGACGATGACATCCTCGGGGAAGAAGCCGACGCGCTCGACGAGGTAGACATACCCCGCGAGGGCGTCGAGGAGTGCCGCCGGGAACGCGTGAGCCTCGGTGTACGGCGCTGTGCTCGACAGACGGTATTCGATCGCGAATGTGCGCGAGATGCAAGGGGTGTAGGAGATAATTCCCCGCGCGACGTTGGCGGTCGGGTCGGCAGGGTGGGCGGAGAGCTGGGTGTAACTGCCGCCGTGCAGACGGTAAAGAACTTTGTCCCCCGGTTTGGGTGGGGCACCGGCGGGGATGTCGTCGCGGTCAATCCAGTACCCGGGGATGCGGGCGCAGGTGATGTTGGCGGTCTGAGCAAGCTCGAGGATAGTTCCGGTGATCAAATGGGGGACCGGGTCGACCCAAACGCCTTTGACACCTGGACCAGATGCGATGGTACGGTGGGTCGGGAAATGTATGAGAGGCCCTGTTCTAACGTGTCAAAAGTCAACTGTCAACACGGATCTCTCATACTTGTTCATTGAATAACAGACTTACTTTTGGGTGACGCGAAAGAGATGTCGGAGGAGTTTCAGAAGGACGGTACGGGCGAACGTCCAGCTAGGACGGGGACGCCATGTCTTGACACAGGCGCAAAGACACCAGTATGGGAGTCTAAAGAGGGTGGTGGAGGCAACTTGGTAAGTCAGATAGAGGCCAAACCAGGGTTGTTCGCGCAATTTATAGACCATCGTCTGTCGAGCGCGAAGGCAACCTCAGACTTGAATTGAAGGTACAGTAGTACCAGCCTGTTTGACACCGCCACTAGTACTCATCTCCGAGATGAAGTAGACGTGGCCCATCTGTCAACTTATCAACGACTCAACATGATGGACGGAGGTCAAACAGATTACACCTATCAACACAAATACAAGGCGAACAAGTCTTAGAAAGGCTCAACAGAATACCTAGTACCAGTCCACCAGTGGCTTTGTCTTCAATTTCAGACCGCCGTCAGGAACTTACAAAGAAATTTGTGAAACAGATTGTGACAGAGTCCCGGGCCGATCGTACCGCTTCAATTGGACCGCTCGAGGATAATTTCATTCGCCATCCTTTCCACATCTTTCCACCGCGCCTCATAAACCCGCCAGTCGTTGTTACGACGTTTCATCAGGTCAGATTCCCAGCTCGAAATAAGAGATAGGCCGTCGGGCGGCATACAAGCCGCAAAGAACGCAGCCAGAGGTGGGACTGACTCTCCTTCGATGGCAGAGTCAGTGAGATTGATGAAGCATAACGACCGGGATTGCAGAGGATCAGTGAGGTCGCTACCACCGACCAAAGGCTGGTATTCGCGCGCGTCGAGAGCGATGCAAAGGTTCTGCAACAACGGGCACAGCCGGAGAACCTGAATTAAGCCAGCCGGCGTGATTCCAGCGGAACACCAGCCAAAGTCACTGTTGATGGACAGAACTTCGATCCGCGGACAAGTGGACGTCAGTTGCAGAAGGTCACCATCATGCATGCCCACGATACAGTGAAGCTCAATGCACACGCGGGTGAGATTGAACACTGCAAATTGAAGGACGTCGTCAAGGACAAGCGTGATAGGCTGCACAAACCGAGGACTGAAACCTTCGAGGCTGATATTCATGAGAAGCTCGTGGGTGCAAGCTGTTTGGAGAGCCATTGCAAACGACTTGATCTTGTCCCCAGGAGGAGACATTCCATAATAGATAGATATGTCTTTCAGTGCCGGGAGTCGCATGTAGGCAAAGAACCTGGCATCGAGGATCAACGAGATGATATTCAATGTCATATCTTGCAGCGCAGGAAACACGAATTCGTGGTTGGCCTGTTCGACTTGCTCAACTAGTGTGGCATCCAGGGTGAAAGAGAGTAGGGTCAAGTAAGGCATGGAGGAGAGATGGAAGAGCGTGTCGAAGTTCATGCTCATGTCGGGGCAATTCATGGACCGAAGGCAAGTCCAGCGGCAAACGTGTTGATTCATGATGTTGCTAAACGGGATCATGCCTCCAAGCAAACGAATGGATATGTTGTGTATACCCTGACAGTTTGACGAAAACAAATCGAGGATGCTTTCGCACGATAAGGGGTCTGACTCTTCTGGACCATAGAGGGTGAGCCGCCTTAGACTTGGGACGGCGACGGGGCGTATGAGAGGAAGTGACTCATTCGTGAATGCAAGGTGTAATCTGAGGAGATTTGGAAAGAGTGGCTCGACCTGAAATGGCCGACAAAGGCGCGCGAGAGTGTCTGGATCGAGATGGGCTCCAAGACATCCAGATTGAACGACCAAATGACGGACACGGCGCGCGTATGCCTTCACAGTATCCACCTCTGCCTGTTCCAGGTTTCTTTCGAGCAGGTATGTCTGCGTCAGATTTAGGAATCAGAACTGGCTAGTACATCCAAGGAAAGGGGCTATCTTACGCGCTCACCAGCTCCCATGTCTTTCACACGGCACACACTAGGGATACACCGCACTAGTCGTGTCAGATTACCCAGTTGCATCCAGAGCAAATCTAGTGCTGGGTCTTTGAAGGCCCGGCATGTACTGGCCAAGGAGACAAGGTCTGCACAAGGGTTGCCGCCAGCCAAGATTTTGAGACCGTGGGCATACCGGTAAGCGAAGATGATACGTAGGATCTCTTCGACTAACAAAGCGTGATGCATGTTGCCGAATCGTCTTGGTTGAAATATGCTGGACGGTCTAGGGGACGCACGGTCGGTTACTCGGCACTTCCCGAGTCAGGGTCTTTTGTTCTGGTCACCAGGTCAGTGTCACAGAGTTGAAATGGACAGGTTTCCATGGAGCCTCGCCTGTTCCATCCAACTACATCTGACTTACGTCTCGTTTTCTCCAGTTAGAATCGAACCCAGGCGGTTGTTCTGCCATAGACCATTTTCAAATGTGATTTGACGTTGGGGATATGGTCCAAGGAGTGATCATCATCTGGGCCACAAGATCAAAAGTTTGTTTTCGGAATCAGTATAGGTTCAATTGAAGTTGCTAAACGCTTTCCTGTTGTCAAATGCGAATCTGCCAGCGTGCAGCACCAGCAGACAAACTCCACATTCCGACTAAAGTAGTCTCGTTCCCATACTTACGTTCGGAGCGTTGCGGGCTGAACGAAAAACGCTTCAGCTGATCAGTGACAGCTGTCTCCCGGGCCAGCACGTCTGGGTACTACGAGACTACATTCCGACAGGCTGGGACTCCGTTCTCTCGCGGTTACCCGAGTCTTAGGCGAGGCAAGCGCAGTCAACTGCAGGGCAGCAGCCCCAGTGAAACCCCGATGGGCCGCAGTCGAAGGAAAAGGTTGTCCATATCATCATGATATAAAGTCTCGGTGTCACGCCGTCGTCTTCACAGCTCAACAACAACCACCGCGCCCACATCACCTGACACCACCAGTCATGTCGGAAATCACAGGAAAGATCGACTTTTGCGTCGGCACAGAAACCTACTATACGTGGTACAAGATCTTTGGAGACCTCAAATCGGGTGTTCGACCCCTCGTCGTCCTCCACGGCGGGCCTGGTCTCTCCCACAACTACGTCCTCCCGTTCAAGGATCTCAACTCGCGCTTCAATATCCCCGTCATCCTCTATGACCAGATCGGTATTGGCGAGTCCTCTCACCCCAAAGACGTACCTCCAGAGTTCTGGACCGTCGATCTGTTTGTGAATGAGCTCGAGAACCTCCTCCAGAAACTCAGGATCGAGGACAATTTTGATCTCGCCGGACACTCGTGGGGTGGCATGCTCGCCTCACACTACGCCAGCCACAAACACCCGGCTGGGCTCCACCGCCTCGTCCTCGCGAGCTCGGCACCGTCTATGGCTCTGTGGCAGGAGAGCGTTCGTTCTTTGCTGGCGAAGCTGCCGGATGAGTTGAAGGAGACATTGGAGAAGCATGAGAAGGATGGCACGGTCCTCACGCCGGAGTACCAGCAGGCGATGGGCGCCTTTTACACAAGACACGCTATCAAGATCGCCCCGTGGCCTGAGGACTTACTCGCCTCCTTTGGTTGCTTGCAGGCCGATCCTACCGTTAACATGATCATGTGAGTGCTTGCATGCGTCTATTCTTTCCGTAGGGGCAACCCTGACTTTATTATCATTGCAGGATGGGTCCTACGCAGTTTACGATCGTCGGAAAGTTGAAGGACTGGTCTGCTGTGGATCAACTTCACACGATTCAGTGCCCAACTCTTCTGACGCATGGGGTCGATGACGAAGCACAGGACGTGTGTCAGGCAGCGTTCTTCCAGAAGATCCCTAAAGTGCGCTGGGTGACTTTTGCAAACTGCAGTCACTTAGCCTATTTCGAAGACCGCGATCGGTACTTCGAGGTCGTTGGCAAGTTTTTGACAGATGCTTGAGCGGGAAAATGTGGATGTTGTATATTCGTGTTACTATGTAACTGCAATCGAGGAGGCAAATGGTGTACCGCTTCGCCGAACAAATTTCACAAATAATTCCTTATCATTGATATCGATGCGTGGATTGATGAAATAAGACTTTTGTGACGAGGCCCTGTGAGAGCTTGGTGAGAGCTGCTTTCGGTTCTTTGAGCAGCCGTTGTCAGCATCTATTAGAACCTCATTACACTAGCATTTCGAAATCGTACCTCCATGTAATGGACCAGTTAAAGCTATGGTCCATTCGCTGCACGACTTTCTTCAATGCGATTACGGCGACGGAATCGTATTGTCGACAACGCTTGCCCGACCAATTCATTCATGTACAATTGCAGCCGTTGTTCCTAAATATTGTCTGCTCATGGCAGCGCCGTGCTAGAACCGTCACTTAAGTAACTTAGGCCGTGTCCGTTGATACACCCTGTTGTCTTTTGCAACTCGACCTGAGTTCGTCCAATTTATGTTGATGGTCCTAGTGCGAGTCGGATACAATTAATCCCAAGCGCATGAATCCTAGGATTTATCGGCTTCGGAGATTTCACTACGTTCAAAAGAGAAAATGGCGTACCAGTGCAACTCGTGCACACGCGAACGTGTGAGGTAAGTATATAAAAAAACACTCTCTGAGTTTCTTTGTGCAGAAATTTGGACGCAGAAATTTTCTTTCTGATCGGCTCCTAGCAGACGTCCGAGTGTGGCCATGCATGTCCAGACGTGGTATAAGGTCGTCGGAGACCTCAGATAATCTCATGCGTAGATGTAAACACCATCTTCGGCATCCCCGGGCCGTCTTCCGTAGAGTCACACGGTGTCACGTGTCACGACGAGCCAATCATACTGCACTTACATAATCTCAGTTGGAACTTCCGAGTCTAACTTTGTCAGTGACAAGTGGGACGTGTAGCGAAGTACGAGCTCGAGGTCTTCGGACAAGCGACACAAGCGACCTCTCTAGATGCTTCCACCACGTCGCTCGCCCGCCTTACAGAACTCGACCTCGCCCATCTCAATGCACCCGCCCGCCACACCCTGCTTCCATCACTCATTCCGGCTCCTCATATCTCACTCCCCTAGGGTCCAGAGCGCGCGGTTCAGATTACCGGGTACATACAATATACACGCATCTGCGAGGTGTTCCCACACACCCTCGCAGCTCCCGCCAATACCTACTCCGAATCGAGCAGCGGAGCTCCCACCATCCACCTCCTCTCATCCCACTGCCTCCCACTCCTCCCAGCGCACGGAGCGATGTCCAAAGAGGCAGATTAGTTGTACACCCGCGAGTACACTCCGGAAACGACAGTCGAACCTATCTATGAAGTCACTATGCATGCACACTAATACCGATCGATATGCTGGCGAAGCACTGGATCATCTGGTCAGTTGGTGCTTACTTACTCGTTCTGTTGTGTCTTCCCAATTTTGACCATTAATCGGACTGCAAAATCGTCGAAGAGCGCCCGTAGCACTCTTGGCCGTGCGAGGTACCCAGAGCAACAAGCCAAGCTTCTGTGCGTCGAGTTGTTGTTGGAAGCGGCGAAATTACCAAAGTCGATCAGGGAGGGGTATCCTTCGCCCTGGCATGTGCACGATATATCAAGATGCACCCTTGTTTTACAACAGAGACCCGAACCTACCATAGGCAGGTTGAAACTTGAAGCAAACGACTGCGGAAATGAGAATCTGCGGGGATGCAGCATGTAAGACCGAGACACGACGGAACTCAGACTTCTCGGCCTCAGACTCCATGGAAGCTGATAATGCCGTTATCATACATGAAACAAGTTACATCCTATTTGTGGAAATAACCTTTGGATCAAGTCTTTGACTCCGAGGAAACATATTACGCTTGCGCAGCCGGACATGCATCCCCGGAAGTTTATCAAGACTCACCACGTGGGGAGATAAGGACCCGCGGGGCAGAGGCCAGGATTTGTGCATGGCGACTCCTAGTCTTGAAACTGCTTCCTTTCTCATGCGCAGCCGTAGGTGCCATAATGTCCGATCACTTGCCAGTTTACGAATGGCATACTCCACAACCATCAGCATCGGTCGGGTTGCACAAACAAAAGAGCGAGTCGCGAAGCGTATCGACGTATGCAAGTAGTGAAACACCCGGATCATCACTTATTTTCCCTGAACAATTGCACTGATGGAGTTAGCGTCCAGTTTTCCATTCTGCCCCCGTACCAGGTCACGTTTCCTCTCACAAACTATGATAAATCAGCCAGAGAGAGGAGTCTTCTTGCCCCAGCAGAGCAACATCGTTCCCTGATTTCTCCTTCAAAGCATTCAGTGAGTACCAGCAACCCTGCAACAAGACACACTAAACTTACCTCCAAGCACAGACAAAATGCAATTCACAAAGCCGTTTCTACTATTCCTTTGCATTTGTGTATCGGCTCTCGGTGCAGCTGCAGCCGAGTGTCAGAGCGATGGAACTGACAGTGATATAGGTGAGGTGGTCATTTCCTCTTAAGCGCATGATGATCGCCTCTGACACGATGTCTCTTTGGCGTTAGGAACGGCGTGCGCCTAGTTGGGACTCGGGAGACTCCTGCCAGTCACCTCCAGCATATGGTTCAAGTCGCTGTCACCTTCGGTCCAACTGCTTGTTTTGTACAATATCTGTTCCACTTTCGTTCAGCATTCCTTCCAGGTCAGACATAACAACACTGGAGGATGATTCTTCATTGCTCAGTATTATTTTTTCATTAGTTTCCTACTTACAAATACTCCATTCCGATTCTTCATCTTACATAACTAGGCGGTACGTTGATAGTGTTGTTTAGCTCGACTTATATATGGTGACCCCTAATGTCCAGGTGGCCGCACTCTTGGGTCTTTTACTTTTATTTTTATGTGAGACATATCACGAGAGACCGTGGTGAAGACGGTATGAGCACCTCAGTGGGCGCGTTCTTTACGCCCTAGGCTCCAGAGTCTCAAATGGCGGACGACTCAGAATCGAGGGGGAACAATTGAATAATCAAATTCAGGACACTGAGAGTACTTCTCTCAGCAAGTTCAGCGACCAATGGCGAGGCAATTTTGATTTTTTCATCGAGTTCGTGAACCATGCAATGCCCCAGGTCCGTGAATGTGCTTGCAGAAATTATAACGATCTCGCTGTCATGACGCCGACCACTGATGCATATTGACATGTCACATGAGAATCGTCCGCCTGCGCGGCAGTATCACAAGGGTAATGCATCATGACCCCCAACATCGTATCCATCCCTTCGTCAGAAGCAATGCACTACCAATATGACAGAAAGCCACTCTACCAGCGTCATCATGAGTCTATGGTCATCGGTATGTATCATCAAGTCGGTTGGGAATTAGAATAGGTATTAAACATTTTTGGAGTGCAGTGATCAGCACAAGATTTTAACGAGGTCCTGCCTGCTGCGCGGAGAGATGGTCATCCCAGTATGAGGCCCGCTAGCGCAATGGCTATGCGATGGCAAATAAGCACAACACGTGCACAGTATCCAATTCTAGACATGATAGCCGCTACAACACGTCAATTAAACGTCAGAAGCCTTACAGTAAATAAACAAGAGACTTACCTAGTCGTCGCCATAACGTTTATCCAGTATGTCAGCTCATCAAGGATCAGCGCTGCTGGTCCACCAAGAGCCATCTCGCAGGTCGATCCATATCATCTCTGTATACCGAGCATTTCCCGCAAATCCAATTGTTGCAAGGACAAATGTAATCCAGACGTAACCAAGAAGCATCCACCTATGATGAGGAACTGAGCCATGGGTGGCGCGTCCAAGTTAGGGCAATCGTTGCCTGAATGGTCAAGAGAAATAAGATCCCTGGTGATATTCGGCTTTGCCCTAAACAATCAGTGGACTCGGACGAATGTAGCACTCACCGTATGACACTCCCGAGAGCAGCATACCCGTCGAGACGCGATCTCTCGAGCCATAGGCCAGTATCGGGAGCATATGACATCATGGCTCTGCACAACGTCGTGCGCAGTAAAAAAAAATACGTTGAAATAGTGAAATGTTCCCCACTCCTCGTATCCAAATCACCAAGACTGGCGGTATCAGTCACGGTCACGCGGTTCGGTAAAGCGTCTCTCGCGTATACTACAGGGGTCGAGGCCTACCATAGGGTAATTCCATGCCAGAAAACCGGAACCGTGATCGAAAATTGGGTCCCGTCAAAGGTGCACTCCGCCAAAATCATTCCCAGCGTCAAATTGCCAGGGAGAGTACAATGTTTGATATAGGTGTCCCACGCTATGGACCTGTGATTGCGATAGGCTAGTCAGCTGAGCCCCAAAGCCATGAATCATAGCATCAAAACCGAGTCTGGGAGGGAGCATTGGCCCCCTGAGGACGGTTCCTTGCTTTTTGCGTCAAAACAAGAGGTGGGTTGAACTTGAAGTTGTTTCGAAATTCTGTTGGAAGCAGGACTCACACGGGAAATGCCGACGGAGTTCAGCAGCGCGCAGGCCGGGGCGAGTTGTTCCTCTGTCCAAGCCTCTGTCGCTGATTTTTTCCTATTTCCCAGAACTATTCTCTCGTTTCTTTTCTGACTTGTGGACAGGTTCTCAGATCAGCTCACCTTCACTTAACCTGACTCGACCACGATCGTATTGAGCTTGAAATTAAGCAAACAACTTTCTATGCCACAAGACGGGGAAGCCGGTGTCCAAGATCTACCACTAGTGGCCCCTGCCTCGAACTCTCTCCCTTGGCACCACCCCCACTCCCTACCCCTTCCACAAAACTCGTTATTGCAACAGCAGGTGAAGCAAATTGCACGCTTTCCAAGTCTGAAGGATCCAATCCTGACTCCATCATAGACATAGCAGTGTTCTGGGTCCATCCTTTCCCCTGAGCCACCCGAAATATGATCAGCAGTGTAGCGATTGTCTGGTGGGTGTGCTCGTGAGAATAGGATAGTAAGGTAAGCCGTTCAAATAAATTTTACCTGGAATGGATTCAAGGAATGCAAGAACACTTCGTAAACCGCGTTTTTGCTCTCGAACAAGGCAATGTAAGCAATAGACATAGCCGAGTATAGTGCAGCCGACTCGACGATCATTGAAGCAGCTGACGTGTATCGTGTCCCGTATTTGGGTCCCATTATGGAAACTATGCGGTGTCTGAAGACCAGCAGACGAAGAACAATGGCAAGAGTGAGGATGACGTTCAACACCAGCGATAGAATGAGAAAAGGCAGCCCAAAGTCAGCGAGGATGGTGTAGAGTGTCTTGGTTTCGAGACGAATGAGGGACATGATGCCCGTGGCTGCATATTATTCGTAAGCGTATCAGATGGATTATCTCGTCAAGCCCACTGTGATGGAATCATCAACATAGTTGTCCTCACCTATTGAACCTGCGAGCAACAGGCAGGGGAAGAGCATCATGATCCACATGGGGACCCCACATGTTTGATATATGACTTTGAAACGCCACAGCTGACTTGATGGTGAGTTTCGATCGAATAGGATGAGTCTGGTCTGGATTTGAGCGCTTACCACTACAGCATCGGACAACCAACTGGACGCATAGAACGCGATAGTGCAAACATAGTAAATAGGTACATGGACAATATTGTCCTCGAATGCATTTGGGCCTCCTGGGTAGTTACGATTGTCAATGAATACCATCTGAGTGTATCCTGCGAGTGTGACCATGAACAAAGTTCCCAGGATGCCTGAGACAGTGATAAACATGAGCAGGAGTAAGCGATTCCTGGATTTGACATGATTTTTTCCCTGACAGACGAGGTGAAGAAAGGAAAGGAAATAGAGCGGGAGTGTAATGCCATAGGCGACGGCAGTGAGGACGATTCCTTGAAACCAGCACCTCTCAGAGAAGAGGATCTGAGAGTCTTCGTCCGGAATCCAACTTGAATTGAAGGCCATGGACATGGCTGGGCTGGGCTGGGAAGCTCGGAGGACAACTTCAAACGAGGTACATGATTTCAAGTTTCTCGAGTGGTAACTTGAGGAAAATCCGGGCACTTAACATTACTCTCGCCGCATGATTCTAGACTGATGACCAGGCCGTCCAAAAGCCTAGGCAATTAGACTGGTGACCAGTCACGTCCAAAAGAGGCAATGCTGAGGCGAAGTCGGCAATCAGCATTGCCTCTTTTGGAGGCGAAGCAAGCTTAGTATCGGACGGCTTGCTTCGCCTCAGCATTGCCTCTTTTGGACAGGCTGGCAGTCTAGCATGATTCCGAGTCGGCACCACCACTGGCAAGCGATGTTCGGGCTGCACTGCCTCGCCCTACGTTAGATCGGTCCGTGTTAATTGAATGTGAGGTACCTCATTATCATGTTCCTTGATTCGATTGTGTGAGAGCTGCCAGTGACTCATCTACAGGATTAAGATAGTCTCAATCCAACTCATCGTGGATGGCACGATCTGCTAGTGCCGAGGCACTTGCTCGCCTGTTCTTGCGGACCACCGCAATTCAGTGCTGGCCGTCGTTGTGACACGGCAGGTACGGGTTTGGTGATCAAAGCACAATGTTGTTCCTCATGCGAACTGATGTCTAATACTTACCTCCCATCCTGTGCATGCTTTCGACGCAACGATCTGTCCAGGCTCACGGCTTCCGGGGTCTCGGCGGATTTTGTGCTCGCCGCCTCGGCTCTATCAGTGAACTTCACTCGTCCCAGTACATAGCTTACACCAGTGCTCCTTTATGCTTCTGCGGTGCTTTCCAGCACGACAGGGGCTCTAAGCCGGGAAAACTGCATGCTTTCCAACACCGAAGAACGCAATTCTGACATTGAATGAATCGAGATATCTTGCGTCCATCCTTTCCCCTGAGCCACCCGGAACACAATTAACAGCGTGGCGACTATCTGGTGGGTGGTCGTGAGTTGAAAAGGATAGAAAGTTATACGAACGAACCTCACCTGGAATTGAATCAAGGTCTGTGCTAACACCTGGGCAACTGCGTTTCCGATCCCAAACAGGACATAAACGATAGATACAGCAGAATACAGGGCAGCAGACTCGATTACCATCGCCGAGATAGACGTGTATCGCGTCCCATAATTGGATCCCATGATGGAAACAATGCGCTTTCTGAATGTCAGGAGACGGAGGACGATGGCGATAGTAAGAATGATGTTCAACACTAGCGATAGACCCAGAAAAGGCATTGCAAAGTGGGCCATGATTTTCACATATGGACCCGGATTTGAAAAATGAACTAGAAATATTATTCCCATGACTGCGCATTAGTGCGTGCATCAGGCGATCTGGTAAGTGCTACTAGATGGACATAGGTGTGCTGACCTGCTGAACATGCAAGCATCAGGCAAGGAAAGAACATGACAACCCAGAGAGGAACATGGGACGTGTGATAAATGACTTTGAAGCGCCATACCTCACAGAATGGTAAATGTTAACTAGTAGGGTGACGGGCTTGATTCTCACTCACCACCAGAGCGTCAGACAACCAGGTGGACAAAACATATACTACCCCATTCGCGTCGTTTTAAGGAATATAGAACATTTTTTGCTCGAATGCATTTGGGCCACCCGGGTAGTTACGATTGTCGATGAACGCCATCTGGTTATACGCTGCGAGAGTGGTCATGAAGGAGGTTCCGAAGAGGAAAGAGACAGTAATGAAGATGAGCAGTGGTAAGCGTTTCTTGAACTCGACGTGACTTTTTCCCTGGATGAGATGATAGAAAGACAAGAAGTAAAGAGAGACCGTGATGCCATATGCGATTGCACTGATGACGACACCTTGAAACCAGCACCTCTCGAAGAAGAGGGTTTGGGAATCTTCATCTGGGACCCAATTTAAATTGGAGGGCATGTCAGTGGGTGGGTGGGTGGGGATGGTCAGCGAACGAGATGTACATTTCAAGACCCCGGTGTACTATCTTGTAATGAACGCATGGTAAATGAAACCCGTGCGCCAGGCATCTGAGCAAGAAGTTCGAACCTTTTTTGGCGGGCTGAAATATCATGCATCATGCGTCATGGCATGATGCAGCTGGCACTGCCGCCATGGGAGCCTATCGCTAGTCTGGTGACCGACTGTCTATGAGGCTGTGAGGCGAACAGCTGTCGATAGACAGTCTGGTAAATTTGGTTTGACTTTGGCAGGGAGCGCGGATTCCCACAGTCAGGCGGTTTTAGCCAA